>OX578153.1:30238214-30340714 GCA_951213105.1 Amaurobius ferox | reverse complement strand
GTGTGTGTGTGTGTGTGTGTGTGTGTGTGTGTGTGTGTGTGTGTGTGTGTGTGTGCGTGCGTGTATGTGTGTGTGTGTATGTGTGTGTGTGTGTGTGTGTGTGTGTGTGTGATAGCTGTTGAGATAATCCAGGGAAGAGACTTTTGAGGTTACAAAAATCTACTTTACTAGCTGGCACTCGTTAAACATAATTTGTTACATAGGCTCGAGCTAACCGTCGGCAACCAGCTCGCAAGAAATATCAAAGCAGTCTCCGTTGGTTCACACAAGTTACAGTAATGGAGGAGATGACGACATGGGAAACATGCTGCCTTTGCGTTATTATACTTTAAGAATGTGATGGGGGTGCTGTATCTTAATTGAATGTTTACGTCGAAGATAAGATTAAGGACCATATGTAATATGTTTAAGGAAAAGAAGAAATACTGGCAGATTTTGTTAATATTAGTAGAATTTAATGCAGTTGTAATAAGTGCGTGATGTACATTAGGAATTTGAAGTAAAAATTATGAAAGAAATGAGCGCGTTAGTGGGGAAAGCTTAACATTTCTCTATTATATATATATATATATATATATATATATATATATAATGTAATATTTGACTATATCTATATAATAAAAGGCAATGTCTGTGTGTCTGTGCGTCTGTCTGTCTTATACACTATACGTTTCGCGACCGCGAGTCGGAGAGCTACGAAATTTGGCAATCGGAGACCCTGGGGGGTGGGAAGGGGACACGTGAAAACCGATTTTTAAAATTTTAATTATTTTTTTTGTTATTTAATATTTTATGCGATTTCGACCGTTTTTTGACATTTTTGCCCTTTTTTCTCCACGATCCAGACATCGTAGAAAAAAACAAATCACACCATCGGAAAGAGCAGAGAATTTCGAGTAAAAATATATAAATTTCAAATCTCAGGGACAAATTCTAATATTTTTTTATGATTTTAAAACAAAAGTCACTTTTGACTCAAAAAAACGATTTTTGGTTTTTAAATTCTCGCATAGTAAAAAGTACTCAGAATTTCGACTAATAATTTACATTTTTAGAAAGGTCAAATATCTGGCATTCTTACAAGTCTAATCTGGTCAAGAAATATTCCGTATTGGCCACAGGATCGGGATTTTAAGATTTTCCGAATTTCAATTTCTCGGCGATCCGCTAAAGCATTTCTTAACCCACGTTTCTCCCCCACAGAAGCAGGGAAGGTGGTGGGTGGGGACGTCAAGGTGGAGGTGACGTCACGGTTCTGTATATGCATAGCGATGGGTGGGACAATAAGAAACCGAATTGGTTTTTACTTTCCGTTTCCCGCGCTTCCGATTTTAAATGAAATAAGAGCTTAACATATGCATTGTAGAAATTATTATATTTATATTTTAAATGATGGAACGATATGGATTTTTTAAATGGATATTTTAATTTTATGGATATTTTAAATGATGGAACGATGGATATTTTAATTTTATGGATATTTTAAATGATGGAACGATGGATATTTTAATTTTATGGATATTTTAAATGATGGAACAATGGAATGAGGATGATGGAATTAAGAGCCTAGAGAGCATATGGTCATTTTAAATTGTAAATTAGCGCGCGGGAAGTTAGCGGTAGGCCCGGGTACGATTCCCGCCACTGCCAAAACTGCCGAAGTGTTCACGCGGAATACGATCACGTTAAACATGTGGGCCCGTAAGTCCTTCCGAGAGGTTGGTGGTAGGGGAAGGAGGGTACGGTCCCTGTGGATGCCTCCCTCACAGGGTTGCCGTCTAAATTGGGTGAATATAAAGAAAGTTGCGGAGGGCGAGGCAGCCCAGTGGTTAGCGCTCAGGAATTGCACTCGGTAGGCCCGGGTTCGATTCCAGCCACTTCCAAAACTGCCGCCGTGTTCACGCGGAGTACGATCACGATAAACATGTGGGTCCGGAAGTCCTTCCGAGAGGTTGGTGGTAGGGGAAGGAGGGTACGGTCCCTGTGGATGAATAAAAAGAAAGTTATGGAGATTGTCGCGTAGGGCAAAGTAGCCCAATGGTTAGTGCGCGGAAATTGCACTCGGTAGGTCCGGGTTCGATTCCCAAAATTGCCGCCGTGTTTACGCGGAGTACGATCACGTTAAACATGTGGGTCTGTCAGCCTTCCGAGAGGTTGGTGGTAGGGGAAGAAGGGTACGGTCCCTGTGGATGCTTCTTCCACTTGGTTCCGGTCTAAATTGGGTGAATAAAAAGAAAGTTATGAAGAATATCGCGGAGGGTGAAGTACCCCAGTGGTTAGTGCGCGGGATTTGCACTTGGTAGGCCCGGGTTCGATTCCCAAAATTGCCGCCATGTTCACGCGGAGTACGATGACGTTAAACATGTGGGTCGGTAAGTCCTTCCGAGAGGTTGGTGGTAGGGGAAGGGGGGTTCGGTCCATGTGGATGCCTCCCCCACTGGGTTTCAGTCTAAATTGGCCGAATAAAAATAAAGTTATGGAGATTGTCGCGGATGGCACGGTAGCCCAGTGGTTAGCGCGCGGGAATTTCACTCGGTAGGCCCGGGTTCGATTGCCAAAACTGCAGCCGTGTTCACGCGGAGTACGATCACGTTAAACATGTGGGACTGCAAGTCCTTCCGAGAGGTTTGTGGTAGGGGAAGGAGGGTACGGTCTCTTTGGATGCCTCCCCCATTGGGTTCCGGTCTAAATTGGGTGGCACTTCCTGGCCTTCCAAGCAGTTACCTTACACCTTTCTGGTAGGTCGCGCCAACGAGTTTGCCACGGTCAGAATTTTCAAGGGTAGCGAACAGGCTGGTCGCCAAAGGCGGCTAGTATGTAATATTTGTATATATATGTAATATTTGACTGGAATATAGTCCAAGGAAGATGCAAATTAAGTTATAAAAATCTATTTTATTCGATGCTACTGGGAATAAATATAATTACATGTTCTGCACGACTCCTGATCGTCGACCAGAGCTCACCAAATCTGTGTGCCGTCTGCGTATTTCTTCACAAGTGCAAAATACATTTTCATCAGAGGGGAGGGAGGATTTGAGGCATGTGACTGCTATCTTAGCGGTTTAAGCTTTAAAAATGTGATTGGGAATGCAATTTCAATAAGAACATTCGCATAGGGTTAAGTTTAGTAACCATATATGGTATTTTCGAGGAAGAGTGTGCAGACATGTTAATATTAGTGGTGTGGAATAGAATTTATTGTAGTTGCAGTATGTGCTGGACGTGAGATAGGAATTTGGAATAATAAGATAACTGTGAAAGAAAAGGGCATGTTATTGGGAAAGGATTATGAATGACTATATATATATATATATATACATATATATATATATATATATATATATATATATATATATATATATATATATATATATATACATATATATATACATATATATATATATATATATATATATATATATATATATTTATATATATATATATATATATATATATATATATTTATTTATATATATATATATATAAAATTATTTATATATATATATATATAAATACATATTTATATATATATATATATATATATATATATACATATATATATATTTATTTATTTATATATATATTTTATTTATATATATTTGCACTCTTCTTTTGCAAAAAAAATGAAGCACACATAAAACGTAATCCGATCATCTCGAAATTTCGCGTGCAAATTCCTTTATACCAAGTATGCAAATGATTAAATTTGCACGGCAAATGAGTGTTAACTTCGGTTATAGCGGGCATTTCAACTGCGCAAATAGCATCCTATAAAACAGATTAAAAATGTGGACGGTTTATCTTTGCTCGATATCAGCGTTGCAGTTCTGTGGAGTCACAACCAATAAGGTCGTTACGACACTGCCGAAGACCTTATAAACAATTAAACGAGTTTGAACGTGGTAGTATATTCGGAATCCGTAAAGCTATCTATTCATACCGAGCAATAAGCCACCATCTGCACCGATCCGACACTGCTGCGTAAAGGTGTTGACAGCAATGAGTGCTGCAAGGATAGCATCATTGGAATGAAGGTTCTAGAAGGCCAAGGTGCACGAATACCAGGCATCATTGTGTATCATGCGAAACATCAGGTGCTCGAATGCGAGGCATCCAAACGGCATCATTGTCTGCAGAGTCGTTTGGAATGGTGTCGCAGCCGAGCATCGTGGCTGCCATCTGACTGGTAACGTCGCCCCTAGTCATCCTGCGTACAACTTTAACAGCTCAACAATATGTCAATGAAATCCAGCAGCCGGTTGCGTTATCTTTCATGGCATGTCATTCTAGGGCCATTTTCCAACAAGATAATGCTTCGCCACATACGGCTCGCATGTGTGCTGACTGTCTCCTTGCTGCTGATACTGTTCCTTGGCCAACAAGGTCACCAGACCTTTCGCAAAATTGTGCATGTATGGGTCATGCTAGGCAGCCACATACGAGCACTCAGAAATGTAGCAGATCTGGAGCAATAGTTGCGGAATGCCTGGCAGAATGTATCGCAGGATGACATCATTAAACTTTATCACTCCTTAATTAGACGTTTGCAAGCATGCATTACCCCCAAGGGGGGGTTTCACTAATTATTGATTTGAAAATTCAATGTGTAAATGCTAACCATTGATGGGTCCTGCGGCCTTGATTTTGTAATCATTTCATTACCTGTGTATGAGCTGTTCGCATATTTAATTTCTATAAAAGCAGTCACTTTCTTCATGGTGCTAAAGAGAAATTGTAACTCATTAATCACTAACTTAAAAAATACCAACAACTCAAAAAGAGAGATAAAAGAGAGAACCATTAATCAAGAGGAGAATAAAATGCATATATCTAGTCATCAAGCTAAATATATTCAATGAATATCAAAGGTGAGAATTCGAAAATTGAAAACATTAAAATAAGCAAGCATTAAAGCTATACATTCAGATAAGTACTAGTCTTAAATAGTTGTACATTTTGAACAAATTATTTTTCAAGTTCAAGTATTTATTCAAAATGAACAAAAATTGCTTGTTTCTGAAAACAGAGATAGATAATATTTATAAACTCTGTCTACTGGGACTACAAGCAAAAGGATTGAAAAATAAAATAGGAATATAAAAATACCTGAGAAAATACTGCATATGTCCAAACCATGAGCAACAAAAGTCGAGGCCACTGTTGCTAATCGGAGTTAAAAGTAGAGATCTACTGTTGCCAATCGTGAGATATAAATTACAGTATTGCAAAAATACATTAAAATATGATAAATTCTCAAATAATAGCTGCGTAATAAAGGAGGAAATAAAATATTATAAGAACATGTAAGTACATTATAATGCTAATTCAAGGGAATGTTGACTGTTAGCTAATATAAGATACTAAGGAGGGTATTTTAAGATTAATCAGCTTACTTTTTAACTATACCATTTACTAAATATAAAGGATATTTATATAATTTACTGGTCATTTATAGGTTATTAACGTGCAAAGCACAAAATTTTTTATCTGATAATCTGTAAATTCTTAAAAGTTAATTAAGAATTATATTTCTAAACAATTATATCGAGTTATAGGAATTAAATGGTAATATTTTATTAATATTAAAATGAAAATAGTCTTTTTTATAATATAAATTAGTAACTATCCTATTAGTAGGTTAAGTAATTAGATCTATATCCAAAAAATTCACATTATTACTAGTAGAGGCTTCAAAAGGAATTAATTCCAAGTTATCCAGATAGAAATCTATATCTATCACATAGTTGTCAGTATTTGTAAATTATATTATAATCAGTTGAACAAAAGAATTTCCATAATGATGAAGGCATAAATTAGCTAATATACTACTACTACAGTCACCTTGATAGATATATATATATATATATATTTATATATATATATATATATATATTTATTTATTTATATATATATATGTGTGTGTGTGTGTTTGTGTGTACCAAAGAATATTCTTCAAGGGACGGGACCTATTCTGGTCTTGCATAGACGTAAATTGAAATTATTGAACAGTAAAGATTTCTATTCTATTTATAGATACATTTTCAGTTCTACTTACAGAAATTACATAACGCTAATTTCTACATCTTTTTACGTAGTTATCATATATTTTAAGTTATGGTTATATGATTTGCAACTTATCTCATCTTAACTATCATTGGAATTTCATATAATATTTTTATTATCTATCTATCTATATATGTATATATATATACATATATATATATATATTTATATATATATATATATATATATATATATATATATATATATATATATATATATATATATATATATATATATATATATATATATATATATATATATATATATATATGTATATATATATATATATATATATTTATATGCATATATATATATATATATATATATATAATATTAATATTAATATTGAAAAATGTTAAATTGTTATTAATTATCAATTGAAAAATATAAAAATATTGAAATTAAAAATCCAATGGTAGAATAGAATTAGTAACTCATAATACACTAACTATCTTAAAAAAAAAAAAAATATATATATATATATATAGACAGTTTTTCGTAATGTCGTAGTGAATCACTACATACGTACATACGTAATACTCGTATACATACGTATCATAAGGATCGTATAATCAGTGATGCCATTTTTATGAAGGAGGCTATAAAACAGAGCTATCCACTCGGTTTCCTACGGCAATATTATAATGCCTATCACAATAAATCTGACAAAGCTTTTAAAAGCGAATTTGGCAACATTATTGATTTGGATTATAAATGCGGCAACGTTACCGCTGATCTTCTACACTTCACTCTCTTTTCTCTTCATACTGCAGGAACTTGGTTGTTTAGTTGTTTTACTTGTATGATGACTGCCTGGATTTCGGATTTTATAGGTACATCCTGTCTTAGGAATCTCCGGATTTATACCCTTCTGTTACTTGTTCGTGTTGCGTGTACGTCTTTTGTTTTGGCGTTTTCCTTGAAATAGGCCACAGCTAATTTTCGGCACCGGGAGTGTTTCCATTGGAGTAAAAGTCGACTCTAACAGGGAACTAGGGGTCACAATCCCCTTCGACCTTTGCGATTTTCCCTGTTGGCTTTTCCCCTCATTTATGATATTTATTTTATAGATTTCTTTCGTTCTATATATAGACATATATATATATATATATATGCATGTATATATAATATATATGTATATATATATAGAGAGAGAGAGAAAGAGAGAGAGGGAGAGAAAGAGAGAGAGGGAGAGAGAGAGAGAGAAGTTTAATGAAACCTTGATAAGTCGTCATTCCTGATAAAGGAAAATTCGCCGGAATTGCTAGTTCTCTGCTTTTAAGTGGCTACAAATTATTCGCTTGCAGAAATTAGAACTATATTTCAAAATAGTTCCAAATATTAAAATATAGTCATTATACACTCTATATTTTGGAAACTGCGTACCCGATCCTAAATCCCATTATTTAATGTAATAGGGCTGACTCTCAACGATCTACAAATTACTCCGTTACTGCTCATGCACTTTTAGATTTTGAGATAAGCATTTCAAACTCTTGAAGAGAAAATTTTTCAATGGTCTCCAAATCGAGAATACAATTGGTTAACAAGAATGAGGCTTTCTAAAAGCAAAAATTTTTTATCTAAAATTCGGATTTTCTCTTAGAAAATATTTGTCATTGACAGTTTATCTATCTTTTAGCACTTAGAAGATACACTCAAACCTGTTTTTCTGCGGTCTTTTTTTGTGCGATTTTTTATTTGTGCGATTTTTTTGTGCGATTTTTTTTTGTGCGGTATATGAAAATTTAAATCAAATTGGAGCATAATTGACGAAGTTATCAATAAAAAAATTAGGTTTGATCGGCCATTTAGTTTTTTCGATTTTTGATATGTATTTCATCACATTACATAAGTATTGCGTCAGCCAATTACATTACATATGTATTGAATTCTATAATCGCATAATTTAAATGTTGAACGAACAAGAATTTCCATGTAAATAAATGAAATGTGCAATAGCATATTACGATGAAAAAAATGCATTGATCGCAAATAAACATTGAAGGACATCTGCATCGTGTTAGTTGGAGTTTTTCTGAAACGGCCTGCGTGTCTCGTTAGGTCGCTGAGTTGGTTTGTTGCTAATTAGTTGGCGACTAATCTCATGCTTTGTTTTGTTTGTTTTAATGAGTAGGTAGAAGAAGTTTACTTGAAGGAAGCAAAGAGTTGCTTTTTAACACTTTACAACAAAGTTGAAAAGTGTTTATGACTTTGTTCATTCTGTCTGTCTGTCTGTCCGTTAGCACGATAACTGCCGTAAAAATGACTTAATCAAAATGAAATTTTAGTATGTTGTTCAGACGGTCTGTAGAACCTATGGGAATATAAATGAATAATATCACCCAATTAGTTTTGGATTGAACCCGGGTCGAAAAAATGAAATACATTGAGCCCTATGGGACCTAATTTTTCAAACATTTTTTAAGCGGATTTAAAATTCACAAATTGCTTCGAAAATTTTAGGTAATATTCAAATTGTTCAATAAAATATATAAAAAAAATTCAGCGAAATATATTCAGTAGTTTTTTAAATAAAAATTAAAATAATAATTACACCTCTTATATGAAACGATCACATGATCCCCTTCAAAATGATATATGGCATCCATCTTGTTTCAAAATCGTGATTTTTTTAAAGTTCTTTTTAATTCATATTGAGTGTTGTATCCGTCCTAAAACTACTTTATTTTTGCTTAAATTCTGTGCATCTACATACTGAAACAACGCAATGACAATATATTTGAGTTTAAATGCTCATCTAAATTTGATTATTTCTAAAACTAAGCCTATTTTTCACCTATGTAAAATGTAAACAGCAAAATATATAGAAGGAGTTGTATTAGAATTCCTGTATTTTTTTAACACAAAATAATTTAGTCCATGGGGTCTGCATGGCTGATATGAATGAAATATTATTGATTTCATAAAGAGAAGGAAGATTTTTTTCGATGAAGTTTCAAGCATAGAGTTTAATTTTTTGTAGCTCCATGGTCTCAAATGAAATGTATGGGAGAAAGTTATGAATGCAATCCTGTTTTTATAGAGAGATCCAGGCGTGTTATTTTTTCTATGACGTCATTTGAATTAATTTCAGTTGTTTTCGATGAAGTTTTCAAATATAATAAATTATCGTAGTATTATGATAATTCTAAAACTATTACCGAGGAATGTATAACATTTTAGAGATGTTTAAACCAGGCAATTTATATTTCAATGCCATCATTTGAATGAAGTTCATTTTTTTCGATGAAGGTTTAAGTTTTCAAATATAATAAATTAATGCAGTATTGGGATAAGTTTCAAAATATTACCGAGGAATGTATTGCATTTTAGACTTGTTTAAATAAAATTGCATTGAAGTTGGAAAGTGTTTCATAATCAATGCTTTAAACATGATTGATCTTTCTTGTTTTTATTCGTCTCTGATCTGCGCAAGTGACAAGTCCGTTAAATAAAGTGATTTAATAAAAAAAGAATATTACGTGTGTTTTAATTTTTAAATCTAATATTAATTGACGGCCTTCAAAGTGCTTTCACGTTCCTGGACCATTAAGATAAGATTCATTTCAAAACGTAATTTGAAGGTAAATTTATTATTTTTTCTATTTAGATATAAATTTTTAGGATTTTTATTTTATTTTTGGACTGCGAAGGATAATGGTAATACGTTTTGAAAAGTTTTGTATGTGTAAAATAAGTACATATGCAAATAAAATATTTTAAAATGCTCGCATGTGTATTTTCTAAATCAGATACCAAAAGGTTTGGCGAGATTCCAAGTAGCTGCCAAGCCTCGTGTCTTGATTTCGTTTAAAAAAGAAATTCCTAGTTATTTCGTAAGGTTGTGAGTTATTTTCTACGCGAGACTTTTTTTAATTGTGTTGCGAAAACTATTTTTTATAGCTACTCGTGAAGTTTTGTGCGATTTTTTTTGTGCAGTCCCTATCCAACGCACAAAACAGGTCTGAGTGTATTTTGCAAAAGTAAGAAAAAGCAGAGAAAGCAAAATGAATCAAAAACTCGAAATATTAAAATTTTGAAATTATTTTTATATATTCATAAACGGTACACTTTTCACAGAAAACAAATGTAATTGCTTATATTTTAACCAATTCGCTTCGGAGATATAAACGTGTCATAGTGTTTACTGTTTTCTTAATGCTCCGATTTCAACGGGATAGACAAATCATATATGTTTGCGCCAAAACAATCACAGCGCGAGCACAGACGGATATTATTCCAAAAGTGTTCCATATTTGTTCATAAAAGGTCGCTTGTATTGTCTTATGTCTTCATTTATGATATCCTGTTGAGCCCAGAGCGCTACATCAAATGTAAACATTTTGGACGCAGAAGCTTCTGAACTTAATACGTGAAAATATTAACAATTTATATTTGTCTGGACGGAAACAGGGCACCATTTAGGAACACGCAAAAATTATTTCAATATTTTGAGCTATTTTTTTTTCGAAAAAAAAAATGAAAAGTTTCTGACAAAAGTTACTCTAAAAAAAAGTTATTGAAAAATAATAAAAAGTTACGCGTTTTTGCTTAATTTCACTCGTAATACATTCTTCTTCGACCCACACCCTCCGACCTACCCGAAGATGTACGGTATATTTTTGGATGGCCGGTAATTGCATATAATATAGACCGGAACCCAGTGGGGACGGCATCCACAGAGACCGCTCTCACTTTCCACTACCACCGACCTCTCGGAAAGCATTACGGACCCACATATTTATCGGTCTCGTACTCCGCAAGAACACGGAGACAGTTTGGGCAGAGCCGAGAATTGTACTCGGGTCGTTCAAGTGCAATCCTCGTACGCTAACCACTGGGTTGTTCCACCCTCGAAATTCCTTCTAAACTGTAAAAGAACCACGGAGAGAGCAAGAGACAAAATATTCAGTTTCCAGATCATTAATTTTTTTACAAAATTCTTATAATATTCGAGCAATCGTCTTGATAAGTTAAAGGAGTTTGAAAATGCTCCGTTTTTAAAGTTCGAAATCCTATTTTGAAAAGGTGGTTCTAATTTCGATATTATAGCTAGCTATGGACAGTGAACGAGTAATTCGAAATCTTTTGAACGGCCTGTGATAACACATTCTTGGAACTCTATAGTAGTTTAATTTATAAGACGTTTATTCACACAAAACCATTCAGGCTCTATCGGATTGAAACCACCACCGATTTCTTTGCAATAAAGTTAAATTAAGTAGTTTAATGAAATATTTTCACAATAATATATGGATACTTTTTGCCCATATTCTGAATCACGAGCAACGGCGGTTATATCTGCCAGTCAAGTACAGAAATGTTGGCATATCGTAATTATAAATAGTTGCCAATATATTTTAGAGCGCACATAAAAAGTACTTACATGTTTCAGATCAGGAGTACTGACTTGTCAGACCAGGAATAATGCAGGCTCTGCGAAGTTTTCTTGAATCAGATTCTGTATATATACATGTCCTAACAGATAGATGATTATTTTTCATTATTTATTCAGAGGGATATAAATCCGTCAGAACGTCCACCGCTATTTCACACGCCACGTGTGTGCAATGATTGGAATCTTCGTTCTCAAATAAATATGTGTTTTCTTTCGATATTGGCATCATAAAAATCGCCGGCGCGTGTTCTGTAATTGAACCGCATTCTGTGGCCTCGAATCTTTTGCACGCCTTGTAGGAACAGATTCTTGAAAAATTTAAGGAGCTTTATTTTACAAGACGTTTATTCACGTAAAATAATTTAGGCACCGGATTGAAACCACCACCGATATCTTTGCAATTAAATTAAATACTTTAATGGAATATTTTCACAATAACATATGGATAATTTTTGAGCATATTTTTTAATCACGAACAATGCCGGTTATATTTGCTATTGTGTACATAGATGTTGGCATATCGTAATTATAAATAGTTGCCAATATATATATGAACATACATAACAAATATTTACATGTTTCAGGTAGGGAATATTGCAGGCTTTGCACGGTGTTGCTGAATCAGATTCTGTACTTTTACATCTTAAAAGATATTGATATTTTTTTTTCAGACGGATTTTCCTTCAGAGTAGCCACCGCTATTTCACACACAACGTGTGTACAGCCAACGGTGTCCAGAAAGCGTGTGTCCACACCGTGTGTCCACATCGTGTGTCCAGCCAGCACTTCCCGGCCGTCCAAACGGTTACCTTACATCTTTCTGGTAGGTCGGACGGTCTGGATCTTAACAACAACAACACACAACGTGTGTGCAATGATTGAAATCTTCATTCTCAACTAAATATGTGTTTGCTTTCGATATTGACATCATAATATCGCCGGCACGTGTTGTTTAATTGAACCGCATTCGCCGTCCAAACCCGTCGCTGTTTGAAAAAAACTCTCTCTACTTGCATTAGCTTTCTTGCAGTAGTTGCCGACCGCGTATAAGCAGACTACTCGAAAAATTCAAAATTTCGAAAATTCAATTAAGGGGGTGACGGTGCAAAGGATTTATAAAGAAGGAAAAACTCAAAACCTCTTTGCTTAATTTTTGAACATTTCTATTCTAGCTAAAAACTTTGTCTTGATCCCTGTTTATCTCAACTTGCAGATCACCGAAAAAATGGGAAATTCAAATTAAAGGGGTGACAAAGTGATTTTCAAGAAACTTACAGCACTTTGCCTCTCATAAGTAATAAAAACATCATTCGATATATTTCCGTTTGCAGCAGTTAAAGTTTATAAGAAAGTAAACCAAATAAATACAACACGATATAATTTTTCCAATTATTGAAAATCTTTTCAGAATAATTAAATAACTTTTGCCACGTGGACATGATATTCAAGATTACTCAAGAAAAAAAGAAAATAATTTTGTCTCTCGAGGAAATAAGATTCAATATATTTTCATATTTTCCCATCTAACATGTTAGCAGAACTATACAATGTGAGGCATTTTTATACCTTGATAAAATTATAAATAGCTTTTTAAATCTGTAGATGACACAATTAATGATCACTAATCATTTCAAACACACGAAACTGACTGAAATAGCCAGTAATATAAATGAAATATATAATGCAATGAATTTACTACTTTAACAGTAAAAAATAGGTTATTCTTATAGTAGATACTTATATTCTTTCCAAGATATTGAATTTCCGTCAATTAGTGGTTATTTTCATTAATTTGGCAACATTTAAAAAAGTCGATACATTGGCGACAATCCGCCAAATTGGTCCCCAAAATTACCAAGCGTCAAATACAAAAGTATTACTCAAAGTATCTTTTCTTACAAATAGAACGAGCTAGATCCACGAGAATGACGTCACCCAATTTATCGCATTATATTGCACATAAAAAGTAAACATGTTTCTCAATTGCTAATATGTTTTCTTTAATTTATGGGATATTTTGATAAATTTATTTGAGAAATGTGCAATATCTCGAGAACAGTTCATGCTAACGTTCTAAAGTTTATGGTAATCGTTTTCTTATGAAAACTTACATAAGAAATGTCTATTTACGTAACTTTATTAAAACTTTTAATTTGTTGAGAATTTTTCAAAATTTCACTCAAAAATTTTGAGGGTTCTGAACATTCGATTGTGCTTAAAAACAATAGGCTTCCAGTATTCACGGATTGTAATTTTTGCACAAAATTTCGTTCGAATCGATCCATTCGTTCATCACTGACACACACACACACACACACACACACAGACATCATCTCAAAAACGTCTGATTCGTGTTCAGGGATGCTTGAAACGTGGTCTCCCGTCGAAAACTAGAATTCTAATTTTCGACCCGTCACAACACTTTCCTTATACAGTATGTATATAAGGAAAGTAATAAATTAAAAGTGGTCCAATGGGTACGATCATTTATTTTCTGTAGCGAGGGAATTAAAAGAAAATCTGATGTGGGCAGTATATGACTTTCCCTACAGACTGAGATTTATTTATTCTTACTTTGTAAAAAGCCTTGCTGCACCTACCGAGAATCGAACCCTGGATCTCCGAACTGACCTGCCGACGCTCCTCTGCCGTTGAGCTACTGAGATTAAATTGCAAACTCTTATCTGCGAAGTCGACTCTGATTCTCCATCTCCTAATGTCAGATTGGTGGGCAACTGACACTCTGACTGACCACCTCCTGCTATTTTTATCCCGCCTGCTACTATTTTTATCCCTCCTCCTGTTACTACTACTTTTACCCAGATTAGTACTCTGCATGCTCGTTGTTGAATTGGAAATAGGCACTGAATAATCCAGAGTCCACTGAATCTTTACTAGTCGCACTAGGGTCACTTTCAGACCTCAGACATCGCTGCACTAACATTCAGGGTTGATTTGCTCGGGCACCATTGTAAAGAGCCTTGCTGTCCCAACTAGGAATCCAGGCCAGTCGACGCTCTACCGTTGAGCTACTGGGACGGAATTGCAAGCGCTTATCATCAAAATGGACTCTCCAACTTATTTCACAATGCACTACATTGAGTTTAAATGCGCAATATAGCATGGATACTTTTTAGAAATTGTACCGAGTTTACAGTTTAAATTAAATTTTCGTTTATATTCGGCAATTTTACGTTTCTAAAAATAGCGGCGTGGCAAAAAGGCAAAAAAAAAAAATCTCAATTATATGAATATTTGTCTATTTTTCAATAAATTATGGAATAAATTTAACTGGAGCTCTGTTCAACTCGATCTTATCGTGCCAAAATTCATTTTTAAATACCTTATGATTTTTTTTTCCTTTTGCCAATTTTACAAATTTAAAAATTTTTATCATTGGCATGTTACGTTTCATATTACCTTTATTATAGCATTTTACTCGTCATTTTAAAGAAACAAAATTCGATTGATACCATGTTTGACCAAGTGCCCCATCAGAGGGGTAACTTGTTCCCTCGAGTGAGGCTAATGACGTCATGAATACAAAGTTCTGTCGCAGCTACTTTTCAATACAATTTTTGAAACTGTTAACTTTTGTAGTCAATGAGCCATAAATAACCCTTTTAATGCATAATTATGCCAAATTTTGACCTATCTTGCCATATTAAGAAAATATAAAATTTCGAATAAATTTCGTTTTCGCTGTAATTTCAAAAACTTCTATCTAGTTTTAGATTTTTCGATAACAAAGTCGGATATAAGTTTCGTGCTAATCCATTTGTGGCATCTATCGTGTAGACTTGACCGCATACAGACATACAGACAGAAATCACGCTAAAAATAAGCAAAACATGTTCAGGAGGTCCTAAAACACATATTGGCAACAAAATCTCGAAATCAAAACCACTCATGAACGCAATACTTCTTAATACTATATTCTATAGTATAAGAAAGTAAATATAACTAAAATATTGCCAGAGCGATATCTCTTAGAGTAATGAGATTGGTCTTACTCTTTCTGTCATCTAAATTAACGTATTAAACACGCTCTTAAACAATACACTTAAGCATATTTAGTATTTTATTTTAAATTTTGACAATTTTTACGTACTATTTTTCAAGGAAAACTCAGTTTCTATTCTTCTGAATGGTACTAATATCCGTACTATATAAACGCCAGGGTAATACCGAAAAATTTCGTTGAATAGTTCTTAAATTAGAGTAGATACATAAATTGCACGAACACTCAGTTATACACACGTAGACACATTAGACACACACATACATACATCAAACTAAAAATTATGGCTTTATATTCTGGAATGCAGATCCGTATATCCATAAAATGTGGAATGCAGAAACGTGCAGATTCGAGTTCGAGAACTCGAGTTCGATTTTCTGCCCTATTCCTATACTTGACCTTTGTGATGTAGGGAAACTAAAAATTTGATGTGAGCATCACATGACTTGACCTACAGATTCAAATTTATCTTCTCTTTCTTAATCCATTAAAC
This sequence comes from Amaurobius ferox, assembly GCA_951213105.1. Lineage (NCBI taxonomy): Eukaryota > Metazoa > Arthropoda > Arachnida > Araneae > Amaurobiidae > Amaurobius > Amaurobius ferox. The sequence continues at coordinate 30,324,733 of OX578153.1, read as the reverse complement.
TGCGTTTTATTGCCCAAAATGACACGAGTACTTCTTTGATATTATATTCAACAGTCAGTTTTAATAAATCTTCATTTGGAAACTTACAGCATTTCAAAACAAAACTAACTCTTCAAATTTACAAAACTTAAATATCTAAAGAACGGTAGACTGCATGCCCTTCAATGTCATCTCCTTTCAACGCAGCAGGTAGACGGCGCGTCGCGTATTTCCATAATGCGGTTCGGAGTAACAAGCTTGGCGATTTGGCGAAAATCGCCCTGTGAGTCGGATGAAGTGGTAACCTTCTGAGAAGAAAAGTACGGTAACCTTCACCACCACGAAAACAAAATCAAGCTCGTTTGTTTTCATATTTTGCTGTGTCCTGTCCATTGTGTTCACACAAAAATAATTATTGAACACTGTTTTAAGTAATAAATTTTTTTTTTTAAATAAAAACAGTTTCATGATGTTATTGTTATTGTTTTAGTATTTATAAATTTTATTGATGGGAATCGCTTAGTGTACTGAACCTCTGTTCCAATTGCTGGTAAATCGGAATAAAATTGCTAGATTATAACCTCTTAGCTACATGTCAATGTAGTTGCATATCAAAGTTACATGGAGAAAATTTTGCAAAATGTATTTTATCTTTAACAGTGTATATCTTAAACGTATCTTATCATGTACAGTGTCACGGGGGCGTTTCGTTCCGCCCAAACGGAAAATTTTCAGGTAAATCTATTATAAGATGTATTGTACATCTTCGACAAATATGTCCTCCAAATGCCCTTCAAATAATTCAAAATATGACGCTGGTTAGACAAGATTCAAGAATTTTGTGTGCTGAAAACTTGCATGCATAGTGTTTTCACTTAACACATTGTAATTTCCTTAAATTAAATAATACAAAATCGGTATATATTACAACAAGGTATTTTAGTCACATGACGCCACAATTGTGCTTTGAAATTATATATTATGAGGCTAATATTTACTTATTAATATCACTGTATATATAAACTAATAATTATATATTTGTATTTGGATCTATATAAATTAATTAATTGTTAACTGCAATTATTTGTAAGCTAATAGTTGAGTAACAAACAATATAGTTGCTTTAAATTAATAGACAATATAATTAAATTTAATATTAATCATAAACTAGTAGTGGATCTTAATTCTTTAAATATTCAACTCTTAATTTTAACTTTAATCCTTTTATAACTGTTAATAACAAAGAGTACTTATAAATTACATTTTTCATGTAGTACTATTCTGCGTACTAGAGGATTTGTAGTGGTCTAGAATTTTGTTCAAACTTTAGGTCCCAGTCAAATTAGCTCGTTTGCATAAATAGGATGCAAAAAAGTTAGAATTTTCTATCATAGAAGTGCAAGTAACATACATTTAATGTAATTACAGCACTTTTCTTCCCGATTTCCCATTCTACTGCTCTAAATCTTTGGGTATGCTGGGTATTAAAAGAAAATTACATACTCGTTGGGGCCCCCTATTTTAGAATTACGCTTCTATTTCAAATAACACCCATTGGCCATCTTCATACTTATACATTTGCCTGTATATAATAGTTGATAACTGTACTAACAGCAAAAAAACTTGCTATGTGCTACACTTTTGCAAACCTCTAATGGGGCCGATAAGTTTAGTTGCACTGTGCAGCTTGCTCAGTCTGCAATGGTCAAGTTCATACTCAATGAATCCACTAATAGAGGACTTTCTCAAAATTAGGATTTTTCGAGTGGTGCAAACAGGATTATCGTTTAAGATGAGTTTATTTGAAAACTGTTACTTAATTAGAATAAATGTTCATATATAAAAATTGACATTGGGTGGAATTTAAAACTATCTCACACACCTTTTCAATGAGTTATAACGATACAGAGATTACACATAAAATACAGTAATGGAGGTTTTAACACTAAAATGATGGATATATTTGCCGTCTTTCTTGGAAGATCGTTGATTTTTTCTCTTATTATAAAACCTAGAATAATTTCTTCTGTGTTTACAATAACTTTAAGAAAATAAGAAAAGTCAAAAAATTTCAATGGGCTGGGATTAGCCGTTTCGGAGGAATTGTTTCTCAAAGTAGTTGTGTGATCAAAATGACCGCTTCTGTCGATCTAGTGTTAAAAACATTGTTCTACTCCAAAAATTTTAGCACTGAATAAACTATAACTATAATGAACACTTTATATTCTACAATAGTTAAAAGGAATATTAAGATGTCTTGTACAGATTAATTTAATTTAACTATTCCTTGCTAATAACAACTATTCCTTGCTAATAAGTGTAAAATACGTAGGGGTAGGATTTTTATGATTTTGCATAATTTTGGCAATACCGAAATGTTGTTCAAGTGTATGCAAATATGTTTCATGAAAAACAAAGCTGATTTTAGTACCTTTATTAAGGTATTTTTTGTAATTTTTACATATGGCATGTTTTTTCCGGTTTTTTGAAAATATTAAGGCATTTTTTTTTGTCTTTATTTTGCATATTTTGTTTCAATAGAACATTTTTGGATGAATTTTCTTGAAGGCACAGAACTGTAACAAAATAAAACTGTATTTCTTGTTTATTCTTTGTTTTGATTCATTGGTTAGTACAATATAGAATATCCGTTAATAACCATTAGAGCAATAGTAAAGAAATAAAATTATGTTTTTTAGTTTCATTTCATTTTGTTTCATGTATCTCTTTTTCTTAATTAGTTTTGCTATGACATAAGAAAATAAATGTGAATTTTTTTAGCTCATATTTTTGTTACATAGACCATTTTCTTTTACTTCTTGTGTCATAAATGCATTTCTATAAAGCATTTACTACCAATTTTTGATCATAAAAATCCTGGCTGTAACAATACATAAAACAAATTCATGAATGCTATTATCTTCAATAAGAATGCCTCCTATAAGCAAATTCTGTGAGTATGAACTTGGCTGTTGCAGGCAAAAAATTTTCTGAAAGGGGGGTGGCGGGGGGGTATTTTTCAAAGATTTTATCCATTAGAAATACAATGTTTTTATGTAAAATTTACGACATTTTAATTGTACATTAAATTTAAAACAATTATTTTTTAAATTAAAAATTGAAGTTTTAAATATTTATTAAACATTTTAATTTACTCAGCTAATTCGCTGTCTGAAGAGTTCTTGGTTTCTGATAAAAGCACTGTATTTCTAGAAGACTATAACTATTTCAGTCTTTTTGGTTACGCTCTTCCATAAAAACAGCACTTTTAACTTTTAAATTTTTTTTTATCTATTTTATTGTTAACTTTTGAATTATTTTTATTAAAATAATTAATATTTATTTGTAAAAAAACTCCTGAAAATCCTGATAAAAAAAATGCTCCCATTTAGCACTAAGTTGTTAAGTGGACCTGTCAGCACACCGACCATTTTTAATACGTGTACTAATTATTTTGTTAAGCAGCAGCTAAATTAATAAGCTGGTTGTTGTTTTTGTTGTTGAAACCCAGACAGTCCGACCTACCAGAAAGGTGTAAGGTAACTGTTTGGACGGTCGGGAAGTGCCACCCAATTTAGACCGGAACCCAGTGGGGGAGGCTTCCACAAGGACCGTACCCTCCATCCCCTACCACCAACCTCTCGGAAGGACTTACCCGACCCACATGTTTAACGTGATGAAAATAAGAAATGCTGTGTTGATGAAATAAGAAAGATGAAATAAGAAATATAAGAGATGTGTTTGATGAAAATAAGAAATGCTACCATAATACAAATCTCCAGCAATATTTATTAACTCATAAAATTCTGCTAATTTTGTAATATTTTCTACAATTTAACTTTCATATCCAACTTTTCTAATGATCAACTGAACTGCCCACTTAACCTGGAGCCTCAAATATGTGTATACTGATAGTATCAAATATCTGTATACTGATATTATTTCTAGTAATTTAAATACTGATTTTTTTTTTTCTAGAAGGGGTTTTAACCCAACCCCTCCCATGGCTGTGCCACTGGTTACAGCCTAAACTCAATCTTTAAGAGTTTTGAAGCCATCTGGAAGGTAAAACTGAATTTGATGGTTTCCATAGAGGCTTGTAAAATAATGGCACATAGTTTTTGTTTACATTGCAGTTATTGACTATTCCATGCTGATGTGTGTATAATATATGCCAAACAAATCCATGGATGCTGGTATCTGCAGTGGGAGCATGATTATTACTTTGGGAATGCCCTTTATAGATAACTTTATGAGTATGAACTTGGTCGTTGCAACCTGAGCTCAATCTTTAAGACATTTAAGGGTGAGCGTCAGTAAATCTTCTGCCCTGTCCGCGCTTTGTTAACTTTCGCGGCACACATTTTTCGCCAAAATTCTGCTCAAACAGTTGCGAAATATTTTCTGATAGATAAAATGCAATTCTTAGATTATACTAAAACTAAATTTAATACCTAATAAAACATAGAATATATTTTTTATTTTAATTCAAAATATTTTTGGTGCTGCCATCTGTTGTCGTAATTTAATTCATACTGATTATTTTCATTTTTTAATGAACATTTTTAAATATCTATTCCTTCTAATACAGTGTTAAATACAACAACAGATCATATATAATAATGCCACAATCATGGAAAGGTAATTTATCATTCTATAAATTTGATAAGGGATCTGAATGTACATCACTGAGGACTGCAGTTTTGTCTTCAAGTTCCTTTGTCTTCAAGTCCAAGTTCAATTACGTTTCCGTGATTATGGCATTATATATGATCTGTTGTTGTATTTAAAAGCGTATTAGAAGGAATAGACATTTAACAATGCTCATTAAAAAATAAAAATAGTCGGTATGAATTAAATTACGATAACAGATGGCAGCACCAAAAATATTTTAAATTAAAATAAAACATATATTCTATGTTTTATTGTGTATTAAATTTAGTTTTAATATAATCTAAGCATAGCATTTTATCTATAAGAAAATATTTCGCAACTGTTTGAGCAGAATTTCGGCGAAATATGTGTGCCGCGAAAGTTAACAAAGCGCGGATAGGGCAGAAAATTTACTGACGCTCACTCTTAAGGCAGACTGCTTGTAGGATTGAAATTGTCGGTCCCCATAGAGGTTTGGGGAGTAGCACTTAACATATTTCCTTGGTCCTATTACAGATACCATATAAATATTCCATGCTGACAAGTGCATAATAAATGCAAAATTAGTCCATGGATTCTGTTATCTGAAATTGAAGTCGATAAGCAAGAAAATGCTCAACTGATCACTCATCCTTTACTATCCATGGACCATTGTTTCACAATCATTGCTGCTCATCAGCAACGTGGCAGGTGAACACGAAATTCCTTAAAGCGATAATTTTGTTTTCACTTAGCAGAAGTCGCTTCACTGTATACAGTAAAGCAATTTAACACAATATCTGGTACCCCACGAAAATATTTTTCTGATGATAGTTATCGAAATAATTTAAAACTGAATTTATTATATATTTTTATATGTTTAGCAATTTTTTTCCTTTCCTTATATACCTAAAAATAAAAGTATTATTATGTGGTCGAAAATTCTATTCAGGTGTTTTCGACAAATTGACATGCTTTAAGTATTCTTGAACTGAAATTGAATGTGTTTGAGAGGGTATGCATAACAGTTAATGAACATATTTTGAAAACATATTAAGCAAGTAATAAAAAAAATTAAAAAAATTTGCAATGACTCCAGTCCAATAGAGTCGAAATGGTTTTGCGTGAATAGCATTTTGTAAAATAAAACTGTAAAGTTGAATAAGTGTATTCGATGTTTTCAGATTTATTTGTTTCATTTACAGACTTTCAAATTTCTACAAGTTACTCGTTAACAATTTATAAATAGATAGCATTTTTAGATTTCACCCGGGTTTCATCTGGATACTTCGACCATGGACTTTACATTAAAATACCAAATTATTTTACTAACTTGTTTGGCAGTATATAAATTAAACTTATGCAATATATCTGATGAGATTTTACATTCAAATTAATCTATAAACTTGCCGGGCAGCACATAAATATGTACTTGAATCAGAGTTGCCGGATTTTAACCAGGCCAAAAAAAAACCGGCCGGCTTTTTTGGTTTTCACCGCTTAAAAAAAACCGGCGTTTATTAAGAAAAGGTTGTTTACAACCAATTGACAGTAAATTTACATTACTTTATCGTTAATGCACTCCTAAATGTTTATAAACTTCTATTAAATATTACCAAGTACACAAGATTTTACGACCACTAGAAAAATACTATGAATGTAATATGTCTAAAAGAAAAAATATATATACATTGAGAAGAATGCATTAAATTAGACACCAAGATGGTGTTTTGAAAGCCTCTGTTACATAATGCATAGCTCTACATTACATATACTACACATTTTAAAGACTATAATTAATTAAACAGACAAATCACCACACATCAAAAAGGAAAAAAATCAATTTTACTTTAAAAAGGAAAAACATTTTTTTACACACTGCTATTTACACACTGCTAACAATAGAGAACAATCAAAAAATGTTAAAAATTGTTCTCAAATTAAAACTTGCTAAAATAAATTTTTGAAAAGCTTGATGATATTCAAAAGAGTTGTTCATGCATATGTTTTATTCCCAATACTGTTTTCAATAGTGATAGTGTTTTTTATTAAATGACTTTATGCATGATTTTAAATATTTAAAAGTAGAAATAAGACTCTTACATATCAATAAAATCCTTAAAATTAGTTAACTAATAAGATATATCACTGAGCAACTGCTGTCCTAAAATGAAATATTTCATTATTTAAAGCAATAACATTTTTAAAAAAATGTGTTCAAGGCCAATGTAAAGCAAGTAAAGCAGTTGGAATGCCTTTTTTAAATTTAGCTGGCACTTTTGCACTAACAGGTATTCCAATATTAATGTTTTCATTATTGAGAATTAAAGTTATTTATTAAATTCTAACCCAATAAAATGCCTTTAAAATTAGTTAAAGAACACTTAAAAATGTGTAATTTAAAATTAAAATCCTTCACGCTTTTCTTTTAAAAAAGCCAATTTTGGCTAAAAAAGGCCGGTTAAAACCAATAAAAGCCAAAGGAATAGTAGGAATAGTAAAAGCAACCCTGACTTGAATACATATATTTCCATCTATTGTGGTCAAAACTCACCAATCATTAAACATCTATAAAATCCCCAAGTGCATTTAATCTCCTCATTTTTTTAAACCAAATAAAATATCTCGTACTTATGTACCAATCTTTCACCAAGAAGTAAGTAAATAGATTGAGCTGCAACAATCATGACATTTTAAACATATATTACACCTTTCCCACCCATTGAAAAACCTAGATTAAAATACTAAAATATTAAAATTGTAACCAATATAATTTAAAATCTATGAGCTCAATCCAAAACTCAATTACATACACTTGTAGGGATTTCAAAAAGATATAAATTCCTTATTACAAAGCATGGGCACGTGACGTCAAACGGAAAACTTTGCCCTCATGTATCCAAAACAAAATATTCGTATGCTTAACAGTATCGAAATTTCCATTATTTCCTGTATTAAAAATGGCTATTTTAGAAATTTACAATCCTTTAGCTCCTAATTAGAATATATCTATATTTATCTTCTTTTATGGATATTTTTAATTTACCGGAAAATAAATTATTCACTTATTTTCTAATTAAAATATATAGTTTTAAGAAAATTTGTTATGTACTTTTCACTTCTCGCTCGCATAGACACTGCAGAATTTGCTAGTAAATGTTATACATCTTCAGAATGCTAGCTAGTGACTACAATAAAACTGAGTAGTATTGTACATCCACTTAAAATCACTTAAAGTGTGTTTTAGTAAATAAAATTTTTAAACATATGTCGTTTCTCAAGTTTTTCAAATAACTTATTTTCATCATAAAGATAAATTTCGATGTTTAATGGGCATAGTTTTAGTTTTTATTTGCCATCATCATCAGTTTACCATTATCCGCTATAATACAAATAATGCCCTGAGTTTTCTGCACTTTCTACTATGCAGGCTGTTTATTTACGCTCGTGCCGATGCTCTATTGCCCATTGCTAGCACTTTTAGTTTATAAAATGCAAGCATTACAATCTTGAAAAACAGAAAATTTTCGGACATACTTTTTTAAGTTATTTCGAAAATAAATTCCAAAATATTAAAATATTGAAATTACTTATATATATTCATAATCTGGACAAGATGAAAATAATGTTTCTAATTTTCAACAAAATAAAAAACATTATTTATATCTTTATATATTAGGTTCATAAATTGGAGCGGTACAAAAAATGTAAACACTTCGAATCCGAAGTGTTTACATTTTTTGCAACGCTCCAATTTCTGTCACAGATATATAGATCCCCAAGCATGAATGCTATTTAACTATGTAGGCTGTTTATTTACGCTCGTGCCGATGCTCTATTGTTCATTGCCAGCACTTTTAGTTTATAAGATGCAAGCATTACAATCTTGAAAAACAGAAAATTTTCGGACATACTTTTTTAAGTTATTTCGAAAATAAATTCCAAAATATTAAAATATTGAAATTACTTATATATATTCATAATCTGGACAAGATGAAAATAATGTTTCTAATTTTCAACAAAATAAAAAACATTATTTATATCTTTATATATTAGGTTCATAAATTGGAGCGGTACAAAAAATGTAAACACTTCGAATCCGAAGTGTTTACATTTTTTGCAACGCTCCAATTTCTGTCACAGATATATAGATCCCCAAGCGTGAATGCTACTTAACTATGTAGGCTGTTTATTTACGCTCGTGCCGATGCTCTATTGTTCATTGCCAGCACTTTTAGTTTATAAGATGCAAGCATTACAATCTTGAAAAACAGAAAATTTTCGGACATACTTTTTTAAGTTATTTCGAAAATAAATTCCAAAATATTAAAATATTGAAATTACTTATATATATTCATAATCTGGACAAGATGTAAATAATGTTTCTAATTTTCAACAAAGTAAAAAACATTATTTATATCTTTATATATTAGGTTCATAAATTGGAGCGGTACAAAAAATGTAAACACTTCGAATCCGAAGTGTTTACATTTTTTGCAACGCTCCAATTTCTGTCACAGATATATAGATCCCCAAGCATGAATGTTATTTAACTATGTAGGCTGTTTATTTACGCTCGTGCCGATGCTCTATTGTTCATTGCCAGCACTTTTAGTTTATAAGATGCAAGCATTACAATCTTGAAAAACAGAAAATTTTCGGACATACTTTTTTAAGTTATTTCGAAAATAAATTCCAAAATATTAAAACATTGAAATTACTTATATATATTCATAATCTGGACAAGATGTAAATAATTTTTCTTATTTTCAACAAAATAAGAAAAATTATTTATATCTTTATATATTAAGTTCATAAATTGGAGCGGTACAAAAAATGTAAACACTTCGAATCCGAAGTGCTTACATTTTTTGCAACGCTCCAATTTCTGTCACAGATATATAGATCCCCAAGCATGGATGCTATTCACATCAAAAAATTATGAGTACAATTAATAGAATCATTGAATAGTGAAACTATTGATTTTGATTGAAATCAAATATTCAAAATGCTTAAATTTTAAAATATCTCTGCTTAATTGTTTCGAGAAACTTTACATTAAAATATCAAATTACACTAATTTTAAAATGATTGTTCTTACTATTACACCACATTATTTGAAATTTTCTGAAAGTCATAAAATTTAAAATATATTAAATATGGTTAAATGAGCGGATTTAACAAATGCAATATTGCAACTTCTATTAACAATGCACATGTAGCATTATTCCTTAGAAAAGAGACATTTTACAAATCTTGAGCTTTGACGCCAACAAAATCGAAGTTTTACTATATTAATTAAATATCAGTGACATTTTGTTGCAGATTCTACATATACATTATGATACAAAGTTATTAAAGCACTAAATTTTAATTTTGTGGTGTAGGCTTTGAATGTGGGTACAAATGAGTGAAAATAAATTCTAAAATACTCAGTTTCTCTATCAATATCATTGAACTGGCTCCACAGTTTTACAAGAAGTAAGCAACAGTATAACTGTACATCACAAACTCTGTATTGGGATTTTATCACTTTTCTATGATCATTTCCATACTATAGTTATCTGCATTACCCATTTCATACCAAAACCAATCAAAAACCTGGTTCAAGTATGATTAAATAAACACTTATTTCACATTTGCATTGCTAGGAATTTCCATACACAAGGATGGATATGGCGTATATAATAATTTCTCCCATATGCTAAACCAGTTATTGCAGAAGTTTATTTTCTGAGAAATATCAATTTTAAGTTATCATATCTAAGTTTTAAATTTGTGGGTTTATACGGATAAAAGTAACATTTATAATGCACAAAATACCGCAGTTTTCAAGATTGAATCTGAATGACAAGTGTAAAGCACATGCATAAATATTGAATTATTTCTTCAAGCTTATACTACATGACAGCAGTTTATAATAAACGTATTTTCAATGTCACTAGTTATTATGAATTTAACAAGATAGAAAGTCAACATTTATAATTTACACCTAAAACTTTAAAGAGTTTTGGCTCAATAACAGGTTTTATTAGTTAAAATAAATTTATTGGTAGCATTTTTTATAAATTATGCTTACTTACTCCTTCATTGTATTATAAGTTGAGATATACAATACAAAATTATAGTAATTATGAGGAAATCTACATACTTAACTGTGTGTATTTAACCTTCATATATTTCTTATCTACATATGCAAATAAGATATATATATATTTTATAAACATCTTGTGTAAATTAGAGGTTTATTAAAGAATCACACACTAACTATAACATATGTAAACTTCATTATTATAAAATATAAATTCTGTTAGTAAATAAATAATCCATGACAACACATTGAATATTTATTTTATAGGACAAATACAATTGTACCAATTTATAATGAAATTATGTAAACAACAAGATTTCAATTAAAATAAGTATTTTTGTTAATTTACATTTTATTAGGGACGATTTTAGTGTTTTACTACTTTCACAAAAAATTTTATTTCACTGCAATAAAAAAAATTGCTCGTTTGATTTTCTAAAATAACCAAATGCATACTATTATAAATGTCATCATTTATTCTAAATGTAACATTTTAAACCACTTTATTAAAAGAACAATGTGAAATTCTATAATTGCAGGCATATGACATTGTGATACACGCGATTGCAGAATCTAAATAATGACTTGAAGTGAATATTGGAATGTTGACAACCTTGAATTTTTATAATTCATATTGACATACAAGTACAACGTGTAAATATGAATCCATTTCGCGCAGTCGCAGATCACAAAGATGTTTACGGCACTCTTGGCGAGAAAATTTCTTTACCGCCAAATTGCCAAGCTTGTCACTCCGAACTGCATTATGGAAATACGCGACGGCGTCACCATAAACATTTTTACTGACTTCTCAGAAAGTGTTGAATACCCAGACCGCCTGACTCACCCTAGGGCAAGAGCAGCAATTTGAGCTGCCGTGGGGGGGGGGGTGTCTCAGAAAGTGGATTTTGATAACACCTTTGATTTTTTTATCCTTTGTTGAGTTCGAGACAAACCTACTAATTTTTAATTCATTTAGTTGCGGAAGCTCTAAGCACCATCCCATCCACAATTCTTGAATGTCAACTGGTACATTTCCATCCCACAGAACTTTCTTTATCCATAACTCTTGAAAGGGAATCTTTATTCTATGGTAAATTGTGCCAATATTCCCATTAGGGGGCGAAGATTTCCCATGGATTGCAAAAGAAAATGCTTAGTGTCCTTTTTATGAGTCAAGAATTCCAGGAAACTGTGACTTCTAGAATGAGGCAATCTTCGGCTATATTCCATGCCATTATTAGTACCTTCGTCCAGTTGAATCTCAAGCTAATGGAATTATGTTGTAGCTGAGTGTCGAAACCTTCTTGCATCGTTGCAACAAGTTGCTTTTATTTGTGATCTATTTTCTTTAAATCATCTCTGCCTTTTGCATGATCACTTTAGCGCAGAAACAGCATTTTGGTCTTTTCAGTCATGGATACTTGTAAAAACACTTTCTTAATATCTGATAATATGGCAACTTTGTTCGATCTGAAATTTATCAGAATTTGAAAGACCTTTTGGCCTTAGCCAAAAACACTCGTTCAAGAACAATTGATTGATATCGTGTGAACTAACGACAAACAAGATTCCGGTCTTAGTAGTAAGTCTGCTTTGTTCATACTCAGACTGATGTGACTTGGTTGTTCTATCATTTATTGTTCACTTATTTCTCCAATCCGTTCAATTATGCCTTAATTTAATTTGTTCCCAATTATTTCCTTGCATTAGAAATACAGCTCCGGATTTTGGTGGAGTGTTTTCCGAAAACTTTGTAAGAACTGTTATAGTACTGTAAAGTTGCCTCTCAATTTTGTTCAGTCCCTTTTCCAGGGCAACGTCACAGCATACCATTCCGTAGCTCAATCCTGCTCTACAGGTATAGGATCAAAATTGCTATATGCCAGTAGATTTCAATAAATATGTTTTATGCCAATAGATTGCTATGGTAGAATTTCCGCACTTTGCATATTTCCCTTTGCAAGAATCCTTAATTATGTTAAATTTCAATGTTAAGTTTCAAATTCTCATCGACTTCTTTATAATGTCTAATGAGACAGCTGCATGCTTTATGTTCGCGATATAAAGCAGCCACTTTACGCGTGTCACGCGTTTCCATAAAATTTGGTAGGTAAGTGACTTGGGTATGACCCTGGAGCTGATTAATTTTTGGTACGATTCGTAAAAACAGAACCCGCCTTTTTCTGCGAAATGGCCCGTAAAAATTTCATGTATCCACTCTAGCTAAAATACTAATTGTCCAAATTTCACAAAATTTGGTAGATAAGTTACTTCTGGGATACTCTGGTGCTGATTAGATTTTGGTATAAATCGGAAAAGAACAACCTGCCTTTTTTATGAAACGGCCCTCAAAAATCACCAAAATCTAAAGAAAAGCTACGTTTGTTTTATACGTAATTTTTGATGAGGAAAAGATTAAGGGCAACTCTATTACTCTAGGACTAACCGTTCTCTAGATATTTTAGATTTTTCGCATTTAGTTGTGCCACTTTTGAAAAATGTCCAATTACCAAATAAAAACAGAAATTAAATTGAAAATGCAAATTTAGTGTTATTTTGTGCAATTAAACTGAATTTAATGAATTATTAAAGAAATAAAGAGATCTGAGTCTGCAGGGAAAGTCATATGCTGCCCACATCAGATTTTTTTCAAAACTTTCATAATATTCGAGCAATCGTCTTGTTAAGTTGCAGGAGATTGAAAATGTTCCGTTTTTAAAGTTCGAAATTCTATTTTGAACAGGTGGTTCTAATTTCGATATTATAGCTAGTTATAAACTGTAAACAAGTAATTCGAAATCTTTTGAACGCCCTGTAGGAACACATTCTTGGAACTCTATAGAGGCCTAATTTACAAGACGTTTATTCACACAAAACGATCCTGGCTCTATCGGATTGAAACCACCACCGATTTCCTTGCAACAAAATTAAATTAAATAGTTTAATGAAATATTTTCACAATAATATATGGATACTTTTTGACCATATTTTGAATCTCCAACAACGTCGATTGCATCTGCCTGTCTGTACAGAAATGTTGGTATATCATAAATATTATGGTACATTAGTTGGTATATTAGTTGGTATATTATAAATAGTCGCCAATATATTAGTTGGTATATCATAAATAGTTGCCAATATATTTTAGAGTACACATAAAAAATACTTACATGTTTCAGATCAGGATTATTGACGTGTCAGACCAGGAATATTTCAGGATCTGTGAAGTTTTGATGAAGAAGATTCTGTATATATACATGTCTTAAAGATAGATAATTATTTTTCGTTATTTATTCAGAGGGATACAAATCCTTCAGAGCGTCCACCGATATTTCACACACCACGTTTGTGCAGTGAATGACATCTTCTTTCCCAAATAAATATGTGTTTACTTTCGATATTGCAATCATAATATCGCCAGCACGTGTTGTTTAATTGAACCGCATTCGGCGTCCATCCCCGTCGCTGTTTGAAAAAATAGCTTTCTTGCAGTAGCTGTCGACCGCGTATAAGCAAACTACTCAGAAAATTCAAAATTTCGAAAATTCAAATGAGGGAGTGACGGTGAAAAGGATTTATAAAGAAGAAAAACTCAAAACCTCTTTGCTTAATTTTTGAACATTTCTACTCTAGCAAGAATCTTTGTTTTGATCCCTGTTTGTCCCAACTTCCAGATCACAGAAAATATCGAATATTCCGAAATTCCAATTTATAGGGGTGACAAAGGGATTTTCAAGAAACTTACAGCACTTTGTCTCTCATAAATAATAAAAGTATCATTCGATATATTTCCGTTTGCAACAGTTAAAATTTGACAAAGAAGAAACCAAATAAATACAACACGATATAATTTTTTCTTATTATTGAAAATCTTTTCACAATAATTAAATAACTTTGCCACGTGGACATGATATTCAAGATACTCAAAAATAAAAAAGGAAAATAATTTTGCCACTCGAGGAATTAACATTCAATATATTTTCGTATTTTCCCGTTCAACATGTTAACAAAACTATACAATGTGAGACATTTTTATGCCTTGATAAAATTATAAACAGATTTTTAAATGTGTAGATGTCACATTTAATGATCACTAGTCATTTCGAACACACGAAGCGCGGGATGAAATAGCCAGTAATTTAAATGAAATTTAATAAAAAAAATCTGATGTGGGCAGCACATGACTTTCCTTATATAATGCAATGAATTTACTACTTTTACAGTAAAAAAAAAATCTGATGTGGGCAACACATGACTTTCCTTAAATAATGTAATGAATTTACTACTTTTACAGTAAAAAAATAGGTTTTTCTTATAGTAGATACTTATATTCTTTCCAAGATATTGAATTTTCGACAATGAGTCGTCATTTTCATTGATTTAGCATCATTTTTATCCATTTGGCGAGATTTTCATTAATTTGGCAACATTTCAAAAAAGTCGCCAAGTTGGCGACATTCCGCCAAATTCGTCGCCAAAATCTCACCAAGCGATATGCACTAAGAAAAAAGCTATTCTTACAGCAGATAAATGACTATTGGCGTTCAAATACAAAAGTATTATTCAAAGTATATTTTTTCATGAATGGAACGAGCTAGATCCACGAGAATGATGTCACTCAATTTATCGCATGGTATTACATATGAAAAGTGAACATGTTTCTCAATAGGAATTTTTTTTTTTTTATGTGACTTTTTCATAATTTTTTTGAAAAATGTACAATATCTCGAGAACGGTTCATGTTAGCGTTCTAAAATTTATGCCAATCGTTTTCTAATGAAAAATTACATAAGAAATGTCTATTTGCGTAACTTTATTAGCGGTTTTGATTTTTTGACGGTTTTTTAAAAATTTCATTCGAAAATTTAGGGGGGTTCTGAACATTCGATTACGTATAAAAACAATAGGCTTCCAGTGTTTACGGATTGTGATTTTTGTACCAAATTTGGTTCGAATCGGTCCATTCGTTCGTCAGTTATTGTCTCCAAAGACTCACTGACACACACACACACATACTTTCACTCACACACACACACACACACAGACATACACACACACGGACATCACTTCAAAAATGTTTGATTCGTAATCAGGGATGCTTGAAACGTGCTCTCCCGTCGAAAACTCGAATTCGAATTTTCGACCCCGTCACAATACTTTCCTTATACATTATGTATATAAGGAAAGTAATAGGTTATTCTTATAGTAGATACTTATATTATTTCCAAGATATTGAATTTTCGTCAATTAGTCGTCATTTTCATTGATTTACCGTCATTTTTATCCATTTTTCGAAATCTTCATTAATTTGCAATATTTAATAAAGATGCCAAGTAAGCGACATTCCGCCAAATTGGTCGGCAAAATCACCCAGCGTTATAGACAGAGACATAAGTTATTCTTATAGCAGATAAATGATTATCGGCGTTCAAATACAAAAGTATTACTCAATATATCTTCTCTCACGAATAGAACGGGCTAGATCCACGAGAATGGTGTCACCTAATTTATCGCATGATATTACACATGAAAAGGGAACATGTTTCTCAATTGCTAATAATTTATGGGATATTTTGATAAATTTATTTGAGAAATGTGCAATATCTCTAGAACGGTTCATACTAGCGTTCTAAAGTTTATGCTAATCGTTTTCCAAGGAAAAATTACATAAGAAATGTCTATTTGCGCATTTTTATGAATGGTTTTGATTTTTTAATGATTTTTTCAAAATTTCACTCGAAAATTAAGGGGTTCTGATCATTCTATTGCATTTAAAAACAATAGGCTTCCAGTATTCACGGATTGTAATGGATCACACATACATGCATACATACATACATACTTTTCTTCTTTATATATATAGATAAGTGACTATTGGAATATTGCTCAGCATTAATATATAAAATTATTATCTAAATTGTCTTCCTGTTGGGTGGAACGAACTAGATCCTCAAGAATGATGTTAACAAATTTATTGCATAATATTACATATGAAAAATTAACATATTTCTCAATAGTTAAAACCTATTTTTGCTTTTATGTGATTTTTTGAGAAATTTATAAGAAAAATGTGCAATATCTTGAAAACGGTTTGGTATCATTTGGCATTATTTTTGTTATCGTAGCATCACGTCTGCAAGCTCTACTTAAAATATATTCATAATGGGCAATCTCTACTTATAATCTCTACTTATAAAAATCTGATGTGGGCAACACATGACTTTCCTTATATAATGAAATGAATTTACTACTTTCACAGTAAAATAAATAGGTTTTTATTCTAGTAGATACTAATATCCTTTCCAAGATATTGAATTTTCTACAATTAGTCGTCATTTTCATTGATTTATCGCCATTTTAATCCATTTGGCGAGATTTTCGTTAATTTGGCAACATTTCAAAAAGTCGCCAAGTTGGCGACATTCCGCCAATTTCGTCGAAAAAATATCGCCAAGCGTTACGGACGAAGAAATAAGTTTATATATATTTATATATATATATATATATATATATATATATATATATAACTTATTAGATATTGAATTTTCGACATATATTATATAACTATTATTATATATTTATATATTATATAACTTATTAGATATTGAATTTTCGACAATTAGTCGTTATTTTCATTGATTTAGCGTCATTTTTATCCATTTGGCAACATTTTAAGAAGTCGCCAAGTTGGCGACATTGCGCCAATTTTGTCGCCAAAATCTCGCCAAGCGTTATGGACGAAGAAATAAGTTATTCTTACAGCAGATAAATTGGCGTTTAAATGCAAAAGTTTTACTCAAAGTATCTTTTTTCATGAATGGAACGAGCTAGATCCATGAGAATGATGTCACCCAATTTATCGCATGATATTATATATGAAAAGTGAACATGTTTCTCAATAGGAAATATTTTTTTTTTCCATTTTATATGACTTTTTGATAATTTTTTTGAAAAATGTGCAATATCTCGAGAACGGTTCATGTTAGCGTTCTAAAATTTATGTCAATCGTTTTCTAATGAAAAATTACATAAGAAATGTCTATTTACGTAACTTTATTATTGGTTTTGATTTTTTGACGATTTTTTCAAAATTTCATTCGAAAATTTAGGGGGGTTCTTAATATTCGATTGCGTATAAAAGCAATAGGCTTTCAGTGTTTACGGATTGTGATTTTTGTACCAAATTTGGTTCGAATCGGTCCATTCGTTCGTCAGTTATCGTCTCCACAGACTCACTGACACACACACATACTTTCACACACACACACACACACACACACACATACACACACACAGACATCACTTCAAAAATGCTTGATTCGTGATCAGGGATGCTTGAAACGTGCTCTCCCGTCGAAAACTCGAATTCGAATTTTCGACCCCGTCACAATACTTTCCTTATACATTATGTATATAAGGAAAGTAATAAAACAGTGTGTGTGTTTGAGGGAACGCTTCCGGGGCGATCCACTCGGGAACTCTTCCGGAACTATCCACTCCTCAAAGAGATAGACGATTTTTCCAAAAGGAATTAAACCCAGTGAGTTTTTATTTGAATATATATGTACTAGAAGTGATTACCCGGCGTTGCTAGGAATATACCATGCAAAACTATGATAAAAATTACACCGGAACATATAGGGCCGATTGCGATATATTACCGCTGAATGTATCGCATTTTAGAGATGTTTAAATAAAATTAAAGTTGGAAAGTGTTTCATAATCAATGCTTTATGCATGATTGATCTTTCTTGTGATTTCTTAATACTTTTCGTTGTTGAGTAAACCTGTGAGAAATAAGGCATGGTGATAGTTTCCATTTAAATTCATATCTCAAACCTGCGATTTTCAAACGTATCTAAGACGTTCAATAAACTCCCACAAAACTCAATGTTGAGTGAGCCTGTGAGAAATAAACCATGGTGACTGTTTCCATTTAAATTCATATCTCAAACCTGAGATTTTAAAAATTATTAATACATTCAATAAACTCCCACAAAACTCAGTGTTGAGTAAGCCTGTGAGAAATAAACCATGGCGATAGTTTTCATTTAAATTCATATCTCAAACCTGCGATTTTCTAAAGTGTCTAATACGTTCAATAAACTCCCATGAAACTCAGTGTTGAATAAGCCTGTGAGAAATAAACCATGGTGAAAGTTTCCATTTAAATTCATGTCTCAAACTTGCGATTTTCAAAAGTGTCTAATACGTTCAATGAACTCCCACAAAACTCAGAGATTTAATTGGCTTTCACGTTTTAAACCAACAATGTCTAACCTTTTTCGTTGTGAATCATGGAGTTAGAGAGTAGAACTCCTAGGAAAAGTGCCGTTTTTCACTAATATCTCGAGAATCACTGGTCGTAGAAACTCAAAACATGACCTATGTTTTTAGTGGGGGGATTTCAAGACTACTAAGACAAATTTCATGAAATTCGGTTCAGCCGTTCTCCAGTTATGGTGGATCATACATACACACTTTTCTTCTTTATATATATAGATATATATAGCATGTTGCTAAGAAACGGAATACCAGTAAAAACACCAGTAGTTACACCAGTAAAAATTTTTTGATTTAAATAATAAAGAAATATATTTATAAATACATTTTTTTTTGGAATTGCATTTTTCATTGGATCATATCACTAACGGCCTTTGGGTTTAACGAGTTTGGATTATTGATATTTTCAAATTCTTACACAATTTGTTTTATTTTGGGGAAACATTTTAAAATCCACATATTGTAGTACGGGTACATCTTCTAATACATGGATATAATCTTCTAATCTACAAAAATATAAATGAGTGCGTCCGTTCGTCCCTGTAATACTTGGCGCGAGATTTGGCAGGCTTTTTTCCAATGTTGCGAAATTGAGGAAAATGTTGTCGAATCACCAAAATATTGCCAAATTGATTAAAATGATGCTAAATTAATGAAATTAGTTTTGTTTTGAAAGGGGATAGTATTGTAATGATGTTTCAGTAGTTTTTGACCGTCAGTCCATCCTACTTGACAACAAATTTGACGATCTTTTAAAATGTGGCCAAATTGCTCAAATATCATCAAATGAACAAAAATATCGCCCAATCGATAAAATTGTTGTCAACTTTCTTTGGTGATAAAAATAACATCAAATTAATTAAATTAATTGCGTTTTGAAAGATGATAGTATTGTAATGATGTTTCGGTAGCGTTTATCTCTTAGTCCAACTGTCTCACTTTCTGACAAATTTGGCGACTTATTAAATAATTCCGTCAAATTAATAAAAATGCGGCCGAATTGATAAAATAATACTAAATTAATGAAAATAACTCCTAATTTATGAAAATTCGATATTTTGCAAAATTAAGTTCAATTTCCTTGATAATCCCCGTCGCTTTGTGAGAATTAAATATAGTTTTTGTAAATGTGTTTACAGACAAGACTGGGATGGTTTTATTTCTTCAGCTATGCCTGTGAAAATAATCTTGTATAAGGAGAACAGAGATTCTTATACATATTTTAAGGAAAATTAAATTAAATGTTTTAATAAAATGTTTAGAATACCAAAGTCGTTTAAAGTTACACATAATTCAAGGTTTAATTTCTTTATATAATATATTCCCTCTGAAGAACGGGTATACTGCTAGTTGATAACATTCTTGCCAATCTGGGCAAAATAGTTCCATGTTGTCGATATTTTCTTGGATTAAATGTAAATTTGCCAACTATATTGCCAATCCTAACAGATTAACGTAGAAAGTACTACTTTTCATATACTAGAAGGTATGGTCGTCATATGCAATAATTCAAAATTTGCAAAACATTACCTTGCATTTAATGTGATTTTTATCAATTTGGCGATATTTATTGCTTTACGTGCCGTAGCTTTCTATATGCCAATATAATTCTATTACACTGAGACCGGCTGCTTTACAGCACGTCACGCATTTCCATTTTAACCAGCCAGTATTGTCTTTACAGTACAGTTCGATATTATATATTATCTCTTTAGCTTTGCTGCTTTATGTACCAAGGCTTTCTAGATACCAATATTAATCTCTTACACTGAGACTTGCTGCTTTACTGCACGTCACGCTTTTTCTAAAGTAACAAATCTTGGAAATCTGAAATTGCCCATACTTTCTTTCTTTCAAACTATCTACCCTATACCAAATTTGAACTCTCTATCCTATCACGAATCATGCTTTTTCTTTCATTTCACTTTTCAAACTTTTTTCGGTGTAGCACCCCCTTAAATGAACATTATTCATTTTGAGTTTTTTTTTTTTTTTTATCAAATGATTATACCATATATCACATTTCAAGCCTCTATCATGTTGGAAAGGAGGCGTTTTCAATTTGTTTGACAAATCGAATATTTTAATGTGTGGCAACCCCCCCCCCCCACACACACACACACACACCACCACCACCACCACCACCACAATAGCAAATGTTAGAAAACTGAAATTGCACACTTTCATCCTTTCCAAATATCTACCTATACACTAAATTTGAAGTCTATATCTCATCGTGAAGCATGGTTTTTCTATCATTTTACCTTTCGAATGCTTTTGTGTGGAGTACCCACCCTCTTATATGAACATTTTTGAAAAACACCGTTTTCATCAGATGATTGGCCTATAGACCAAATCTATAACATTTTAAAAGAGGCGTTTCTCATTTATTCCGATAATTGAATATTTTGATGTGCGGTACCCCCTAAAGTTGAAAATATTGGAAAACTGAAATTGTACACTCTCTTCCTCCCAAATTATCTACCCGTACAACACATTAGAAATCTGTATCTCATCCCGAAGCATGTTTTTCTTATCATTTCACCTTTCAAATATGTTCTCTGGAGCACCCTTTAAACGAACATTTTTGAAAAACTTTATTCGTCTTGAGTGTTTTCATCAAATGATTATGCCATGTGCCAAATTTCAAGCCTCTATCAAACTTTAAAGGAGCCGTTTCTCATTTATTCGACAAGTCGAACATTTTGGTGTACGACATGACTTTAAGTAGTATCCGAACACACAATAAAAGTATAAGTACTTAAAATAATACTTAAAATTAATATTTAAAATTAAGTTATTAATACTTAAAATGCTTAAAATAAAAGTATTGATTTTTTAAATATCTGTCACAAAAATGAAAATTTATTTTCGGTAGGTTTTAAGTTTACTTTGTATTCTTATTTTTTCCCCAGATATTGCTTTCCCTTTTAAAGACGAAAAACAGAGACGTTTAAGATATTAATCACGCCTATCAAATTAAAAAAAATTGCATTAAAAATAAATAATAAAATGAAATAAATTTATGACATTTATTTTCTTTTAATTAAGAGGCAGATTTTATAAGAGTGAGGCAGGTCATTATACACACCATTTTTGATTTTGCTGAAATTTTTATGATGGTTTCTCCAAATGATTTTAGAAGACAAGTAATTTTTTTTTCCCAAAAAAAATTTTTTGTGACCCACAAAAATTCCTAAAACTGGTTGCTATCCAGTATTTTTCTCAAATCGACATCTCTCTCTATTCTATTATCTCTGTGCATTGAGCATCAACCAAAGTAATTCTTGTGATTACAACATGACCTTTAATAGCTAAATTGAATTATTTTATAAATATCATGGCTGACTTTCAGTGCAGCTTGGCAGGGTTGGCCAAACTTGTCGAGGAAAGTGAAAAAGCACCATATTTGAGACCTCATGGGCCCATGCACTGAGGGTCAGCCATAGTTTTCGGGTTTAACTTGTGTAGTACTACCCAGTATTAACTCAATTAGCTCATTTGTTGCATGGCTCACCCTCAGTGCTGCCGAAAAATAGCTACTATTGCATCTAACGAAACGAAAAACGGTCCTTTTGGTGGTCCTGTATCTCAGTGCACTGGGGGTCAATGTGGAACTTGATCATTGTATTTCATGGTATGAGACCTGTCTTTTAACAGACAATTGACAGAACTTTGGCTAATGGCCATGCGAGCACATAGGGCTTACTTCAAGACATTGTGGAAATGGAATATATGGTAACAAAGCATACAATTAGCTGCACAGTAGACCTATAATCTATTCACTATATGTCATATGCTTTTTTTATTATATATGTGACTAGTCAGTAGGCAACCATATCCTTTGTTTACAATGTCATCTAATTTTACTTGTAGCATAAGTAATACAGAAATAACATTGTAATTGTTAGCAATCATAGTACCGGTAGCCTTGTTCCGAGAAAATAATTTTCAATGCAATGATACACCCTAAAATTGAAAAAAGAGTAGAAGTTATCATTTTGGTAAAACATTTTTATTGAAATATTTTAAATTATTTAAAACACCTTTAAAAAAAAGGTGTTACAAATATTTTATGTTTTTACCGTAATGATAAAAGTTGTTTTTTACTCTTTTTCAACTGTAATGTATGGTATAAAACATAATATACCTATTTATAACAGCCTATTACTATTTTCTGATATTATTTTGATCACAGCACTGTTACTTTCCAAGATGTGGCAACCCGTTTCAGTGTAGACAACCTGGCAACAAGGCAATTCAAAATAGCTGAATTGTAGTTCTAGTAGAAACTTGGGAAAAACTGATATAATTTGTTTTAACAAAAAGTATGGATGAGCAATGTGTCTCCCATAAGAAAGGTGATTGTGGAGACCATAAAGCATCAAGAAAGAGTGGTTCATATCAACTTAGTAGTCTTAGTGGTCTATCTGTAAATAAACAATTGGAAAAAATTGGATTTTACCCAAAACAAAATGTTTCCGAAGTTCATCTTATCAGTAATACAAGTCAACAAGACATTTCTACTGTTGAAAATGTGATATGTTCATTCCACAGATTCAAGTACGGTACATTTTGGCAGCCATCAAGAAGGTGTGCACACCCTGATCGTACAGTGCATCCTGCTAAGAAAAAAGAAACTGGTCGCATGACATCATGGAAGGTACATTTACACTGGAATTTGAGAGGACTGATGTCAGGAGTTGCAGTTTCAGTAAAGGTGCGCATTTGTTGTTTATGTTGATCTGTCTCTGCCTCATTCATATATAAAGTACCAGCTGGAGACTGATAATTTGGGTCAGCTGTTTCTTCTGAATGATTCTCATCCTCGAATTCTGCTGCACGGTTTTCATCATCAATTATTCTGTACTTGCTACATAACATACCACCCATTGGAAAAGACGGAAATCCCAAATTCCAATGTAAATATACCTTCCATGATGCTTTGCGAACAGTTTCTTTCTTCTTAGCAGGATGCACTGTATGATCAGGGTGTGCACACCTTCTAGATGGCTGCCAAAATGTACCGCACTTGAATCTATGGAATGAACATATCACACCTTCAACAGAAGAAATGTCTTGTTGACTTCTATCACTGATAAGTTGAACTTCAGAAGCATTTTGTTTTGGGTAAAATCCAATTTTTTCCAATTGTTTATTTACAGATAGGGCAAGACCACTAAATTGATATGAACCACATTTTCTTGACGCTTTATGGTCTCCACAATCACCCTTCTTATGGAAGACACATTGTTCATCCATACTTCTTGTTAAAAAAATTATATCACTTTCTCACAAGTTTCCACTAAAACCACAATTCAGCCATTTTGAATTGCCTTGTTGCCAGGTTGTCTATCATGAAAAGTGTTGCCAGATCATGAAAAGTAACAGTGCTGCGATCAAAATAATATCAGAAAATAGGAATAGGCTGTTATAAATAGGTATATTATGTTTTACACCATACATTATAGTTTGAAAAAGAGGAAAAAACAATATTTATCATTACTGTAAAAATATAAAATATTTGTAACATCCTTTTTTTAAGGTGTTTTAAATATTTCAAAATATTTCAATAAAAATGTTTTACCAAAATGATAAACATTGTTTTTTACTCTTTTATCAATTTTAGGGTGTACATCATTGCATTGAAAATTATTTTCTCAGAACTAGGCTACCGGTACTATGATTGCTAACAATTACAATGTTATTTTTGTATTACTTATGCTACAAGTAAAATTAGATGACATTGTAAACAAAGGATATGGTTGCCTACTGACTAGTCACATATATAATAAAAAAAGCATATGACATATAGTGAATAGGTTATAGGCCTACTGCACAGCAAATTGTATGCTTTGTTACCATATATTCCATTTCCATAATGTCTTGAAGTAAGCCCTATGTGCTCGCATGGCTATTAGTCAAAGTTCTATCAATTGCCTGTTAAAAGACAGATATCATACTGCGAAATACAATTATCAAATTCCCCATTGATCCTCAGTGCACTGAGATACAGGACCACCAAAAGGACCCTATCTCGTTTCGTTAGATACAAAAGTAGCTATTTTTCGGCAGCACTGAGGGTGAGCCATGCAACAAGTGACCTAATTAAGTTAATACTGGGTAGTACTACACACGTTAAACTCTAAAACTATGGCTGACCCTCAGTGCATGGACCCATGAGGTCTCAAATATGGTGATTTTTCACTTTCCGCGACAAAGTTTGGCCAACCCTGCCAGGCTGCACTGAAGGTCAGCCATGAAATTTACAAAATAATTCAATTTAGCTACTAAAGGTCATGTTGTAATCACAAGAATTACTTTGGTTGATGCTCAATGCACAGAGGTAATAGAATAGAGAGAGATGTCGATTTGAGAAAAATACTGGGTCACGACCCGCTTTAGGAATTTTTGTGGGTCACAAAAATTTTTTTGGGGGAAAAAAAAATAACGTGTTTTCTAAAATCATTAGAAGAAACCATCATAAAAATTTCAGCAAAATCAAAAATGGTGTGTATAATGACCCCCCCCCCCCCCCCCCCATTTCTGCCTCATTCTTATAAAATCTGCCTCTTAAAAATGAAAAGGGACTTCTATAAGCTTGTCCCCCTCCCCAATCATTTATGTGATATAAATAAATCTCTTTTTAAGCGTAGAGATTTTTATAGTGACATTTTAATGTGGCACACAAGTAGAGACATTTGATTCCATTTATAGGAACTTTTATCTCTGACCACCTGGCCACACTGATATAGTATCTTCTTTTAGTATTATCATATTGACTGAAATGCAAGCTGCTAACCGTGTTCTGCGCGTGGCTTATTGATTTATCACTACACAAAAAGCAGAAAGCAGCTTGATAAACATAATAGATTTTGAGACATTACAGCTAATATATGTCCAGAATCATGAGTTTTATTGGAACAAAAGAGATTTCTCTTTCTGAGGAATTTTTCGCATGGAAAATAAATCGAAAAGTAAACTTCGGAGTGTCAAAAATATAATGATACTGTAATATATTGTTTTCATTTGTATACTTTAGTTATATATATCCTTTCTTTTTTATAAATACTTAACAAATCTGACGTGTCCAAGTTACTAAAATCATGAATGAATATCAATCATGAATGAATTTGCTATCATGATCAATCATGAATAGCAAACTGTGACATTGTGGGCAAACAGAGACACAAATTAGCGCTTTCGATCTTGAGACTTTCGTTATCACCGACTAAAATAAGTACACCAAATTTTATGTCACCCATTTCAAGAGATATTGCTTGCTCTCTCTCTCTGGAAAAGTAAGAATTTTTAATATCTCCAGAACGGCTTGTAATAAATTCTAAGCAATGGTGTCCCTTCATTTTTAGCCAAAAGTAAATAATAACAAAAAAGATCAATCATGCATAAAGCATTGATTATGAAACACTTTCCAACTACAATGGAATTTTATACAAACATCTCTCAAATGCGATACATTCCTCGGTAATATTATTAAAATTCTCACAATACTACATTAATTTATTATATTTGAAAACCTCACCGAAGAAAATGAACTTCATTCAAATGACGGCATTGAAATATAAATTGCCTGATTTAAACATCTCTAAAATGCGATACATTCCTCGGTAATTTTTTTAAATTATCATAACACTACAATAATTTATTATATTTGAAAACATCATCGAAAACAAATGAACTTTATTCAAATGACGTCATCGAAATATAAATCGCCTCTATATAATAGCAGGATTTCATTCATAATCATTTTTCCAATCGTTTAATTCATCACAATACTATAATAATTTATTTTATTTAAAAATTTGAAAAATTGTTATCTACCATATTTATTTTAAAATGTGAAACCTTTCTCATATATAAAAAAATCTGATGTGGGCAACACATGGCTTTCCTTATATAATGTAATGAATTTACTACTTTTACAGTGAAAAAAAAAAGTTTTTCCTATAGTAGATACTAATATTCTTTCCAAGATAGTGAATTTTCAACAATTAGTCGTCATTTTTATCCATTTTGCGAGATTTTCATTAATTTGGCAGCATTTCAAAAAGTCGCCAAGTTGGCGACATTCCGCCAAATTGGTCGCCAAAATTTCGCCAAGCGTTATGGACGAAGAAATAAGTTGTTCTTATAGCAGATAAATGACTATTGGCGTTCAAATACAAAAGTATAACTCAAAGTATCTTTTTTCATGAATGGAACGAGCTAGATCCAAGAGAGTGATGTCACCCAATTTATCGCATGGTATTACATATGAAATGTGAACATGTTTCTCAATAGGAATTTTTTTTTTCATTTTAAATGACGTTTTAATAATTTTTTTAAAATAATGTGCAATATTTCGAGAACGGTTCATGTTAGCGTACTAAAATTTATGTCAATCGTTTTCTAATGAAAAATTACATAAGAAATGTCTATTTGCGTAACTTTATTAGTAGTTTTGATTTTTTGACGATTTTCTCAAAATTTTATTCGAAAATTTAGGGGGGTTCTAAACATTCGATTACGTATAAAAACAATAGGCTTCCAGTGTTTACGGATTGTGATTTTTGTACTAATTTTGGTACGAATCGGTCCATTCGTTTGCCAGTTATCGTCTCCACAGGCTCACTGACACACACACACACACATATTTTCACACACACACACACACAGACACACAGACATCACTTCAAAAATGTTTGATTCGTGATCAGGGATGCTTGAAACGTGCTCTCCCGTCGAAAACTCGAATTCGAATTTTCGACCCCGTCACAATACTTTCCTTATACATTATGTATATAAGGAAAGTAATAATTAAACTCTTGGAAAGATATTTATTATATAATATATCTCTTTGTTCTTTCTGGAGAATATAACGAGAGTCAGAATTTAATTGAATTTGTTTTTCTCCCTATATTAAATAATTTTAATTTAAAAAACTACCTTACATATTTTACTGAAATTTTTTTATTATATATTTTATGGGATAATTTGAATATTTCCTAAAATTTTCGAAGCAATTTGTGAATTTTAAATTCACTTTAAAAATGTTTGAAACATTAGGTTCCATAGGATTCAATGTATTTCATTTTTTTTAATCCGGGTTCAATAAAAAACTAATTGGGTGATATTATTCATTTACATTCCCATAGGTCCCACAGACTGTCTAAAAAACATGCTAAAATTTCATTTTGATAAAGCCATTTTTACGGTAGTTATCGTACTAACGGACAGACAGGCAGACAGACAGACAGAATGAACAAAGTCATAAACAATTTCAACTATGTTGTAAAGTGTTAAAAACCACACATTTCGATTTTTGGTGTGTGTTTTTTTCTCCCCACCCCCGTCTATTAATGATTATGATACAAGTAGAATTAAATGGAATATGAATGTATGAGAAAGCTGAGTGGAGACTCGCACTCCCGATATTTTTAGTTATATTGAATGCGTACACTTTACAACTAAGAATCGCATGCAAAAACTGATTAAATTCGTGTTCTACGATGTCTTAAACAAAACAAAACAAGAAAGATCAATCATGCTTAAAGCATTGATTATTAAATACTTTCCAACTTCAATGCAATTTTATTTAAAAAAGTCGAAAATGCAATGCATTCCTTGGTAATATTTTAAAACTTATCACAATACTACATTGATTTATTATATTTGAAAACTTAAACCTTCATTGAAAAAAATGAACTTCGTTCAAAAGACGGCATTGAAATATAAATTGCCTGGTTTAAATATCTCTAAAATGCGATACATTCCACGGTAATATTTTTAAAACTATCATAATACTACGATAATTTATTATATTGGAAAACTTCATCGAAAACAACTGAACTTACTTCAAATGACGGCATAGAAAAAATAACACGCCTGGATCTCTCTATAAAAACAGGATTTCATTCATAACTTTCTCCCATTCATTTCATTCATCACAATACTATAATAATTTATTTTATTTAAAAAATAAGACCATGGAGCTACAAGTAATTAAACTCTATGCTTAAAACTTCATCGAAGAAAATCGTCCTTCTCTTTATAAAATCAATTAATATTTCATTCATATCAGCCATGCAGACTCCATGGACTAAATTATTTTGTGTTAAATACAGCAATTCTAATACAACTCATTCTACATATTTTGCTGTTTATATTTTACATAAGTGAAAAATAGGCATCGTTGCAGAAATAATCAAATTTGGATAATCATTTCAACTCAAATATATTGTATTTGCGTTATTTCATTATGTAGATGCACAGAATTTAAGCAAAAATAAAGTAGTTTTAGGACGGATACAACAATCAATATGAATTAAAAAGAACTTAAAAAATCACGATTTTGAATCAAGATGGATGTCATATATTATATTGAAGTGGGTCATGTGATCGTTTCATATCATGGTCACGTGATCGTTTCATATAAGAGGTGTAATTATTATTTTAATTTTTATTTAAAAAACTACTGAATATATTTCGCTGATTTTTTTTATATATTTTATGGAACAATTTGAATATTACCTAAAATTTTCGAAGCAATTTGTGAATTTTAAATCCGCTTAAAAAAATTTGAAAAATTAGGTCCCATAGGGCTCAATGTATTTCATTTTTTCAACCCGGGTTCAATCCAAAACTAATTGGGTGATATTATTCATTTATATTCCCATAGGTCCTACGGACCGTCTGGACAACATACTAAAATTTCATTTTGATTAAGTCATTTTTACGGCAGTTATCGAGCTAACGGACAGACAGACAGACAGACAGACAGAATGAATGAACAAAGTCATAAACACTTTTCAACTTTATTGTAAAGTGTTAAAAAGTAATAACGCATTTGGTACGGATCATATTTTTTATGATGGTTTCCCAATTTAGATTAAACAAGAAAGATCAATCATGCATAAAACATTGATTATGAAACACTTTCCAACTGCAATGCAATTTTATTTAAACATCTCTAAAATGCGATACATTCAGCTGTAATGTTTTTAAAATTATCACAATACTACATTAATTTATTATATTTAAAAACTTCAAACTTCATCGAACAAAATTAACTTTATTCAAATGACATCATTGAAATATAAGTCGCCTGGTTTAAACATCTCTAAAATGCGATACATTCAGCGGTAATATTTTTAAAATTATCACAATAATGACGTCAAATGGCGTCATTAAAATATAAATCACCTGTCTCTCTATGTAAAAGCTGTAAATAGTTTATTCATACACTTTTATTCCATTCTTTTCATTCATCACAATACTACAATAATTTACTTTATTTAAAAACTTAAAGCCAGGGAGGTAAACGTAATTTAACTCTATGCTTAAAACTTCATCGAAGAAGTCTGCTATAAAAACGTCTGTTCTCTATGTAAAATCAATAAATGTTTCATTCACATCAGATTTATTCTAGACTCCAAAGCAAAATAATTTTGTGTTAAAGAAATTCAGAAATTCTTATACAACTCATCCTACATCTTTATGTGTTTACATTCTCCATAAATGAAAATTAGGCTTCATTGTAGAAGTAATCTAAATTTGACAATCATTTAAACTCAAATATATTGTAATTGCGTTGTTTCAAAATGTAGATGCACAGAAATTAAGCAAAAATAAAGCGGTTTTAGGACGGATACAACACTAAATATAAATTAAAAAGAACCTCAAAAATCACGATTTTGACGCAAGATGGATGGCATTGATCATTTAAACTCAAATATATTGTAATTGCATTGTTTCAGAATATAGATGCACAGAAATTAAACAAAAATAAAACAGTTTTAGGACGGATACAGCACTAAATATAAATTAAAAAGAACTTTAAAAATCACAATTTTGACACAAGATGGATGCCATATTTTATTTTGCAGTGGACACGTCATCTCTTCATGTAATGTGGGTGTAATTATTCTTTTAGTTTTTATTTAAAAAACTAACGAATATATTTTGCTGAAATTTTTTTCATATCTTTTATGGGATAATTTGAATATTTCCTAAAACTTTCGAAGTCATTTATGAATTTTAAAATTCGCTTAAATAATGTTTGAAAAATTGGGTCCGTCCCATGGGGTTCAATGTATTTCATATTTTCAACCGGGGTTCACTCCAAAACTAATTGGATGATATTATTCATTTATATTCCCATAAGTCCCACACATCGTCTGGACAACATGTTAAAATTTCATTTTGAGAAAGTCATTTTTACGGCAGTTATCGTGCTGACGGACAGACAGACAGACAGACAGAATGAATGAACAAAGTCATAAACACTTTTCAACTATATTATAAAGTGTTAATAATTATAACAATTTGAATAATAAACAGTAGTAATTTATATCTATATACATGATACATACTTTCTATTTATTATGTATGTAGCATTCAAAGAAAAGTTGGCGATTTATCGCTTTTGCCCCAGAGTCTTCCAATACTGAAACTGAAATTCACGAGATAGGTGTCTCAACTTTTATGCAATTAACAAGGGATTGCTATGCGATAAAACGAGCATGTTTAACTTTACCTTTATGGGGTTCGTTTTTGCTCCATAATATTCTATGAATATAAGCGGGGTATATCCGTTACCCGATTAAGCGGGGCCGACCACACAGACGCCGACATGAAAACTTATTGGGGGCTCCAAAATTTTAAATCGAACGGCATTTGGCACAATAAGGCAGCTGAAATGCAAAATAAAAAATCTGATGTGGGCAGCACATGACTTTCCTTGCAGACTTATATTCATGTTCTCTTTATTTTAATTAAATTTAATTCACTTTTAATTAAATTTTCGTTCTCATTTGATAACTGGACTTATTACTTTCCCTGCAATACATGGTAATGTATAGGGAAAGTATTGGAATCGTGTCGAAAATCGCAACTCGAGTTTTCGACGGATCTACACGTTTCGAGACCTCTAGAATACGAAAAAACTATTTTTAGTTTGACGTCTGTGTGTGTGTGTTTGTGTGTCTGTCTGTGTGTCTGTCTGTGTGTCTGTCCGTGCAATGTTTGTATCCCTCTAACTCAAAAACTAATGCACCGAATTTCATAAAATTTGGTAGGTAAGTTACTTGAGTATGACCCTGGTGATGATTAGTTTTTGGTACGATTCGTAAAAACAAAACCCGCCTTTTTTTGCGAAATGGCCCATAAAAATTCCAGTTATCCACTCTAGCTAAAATAATAATTGACCAAATTTCACAAAATGTAGTAGATAAGTTACTTGTGGGATACTCTGGTGTTGATTAGATTTTGGTATTATTCCAAAAAGCTATTCGAAAGTATTATTCAAAACAGCCTGCCTCTTTTTACGAAATGGACCTCAAATATCGCCAAAAGCTAAAAAAAATCAACGTATGTTCAAATATATCAATTAATTACTTGTTTCATACGTAATTTTTGATGAGAAAAAGAATAAGAACCACTCCAGTACTCTAGACCTAACCGTTCTCGAGATATTTGAGATTTTCGCATTTAGTTATGCCGATTTTGGAAAAATCTTCAATTAACAAATAAAAACAGAAATAGAATTAAAAATGCAAATTTAGTGTTATTTTGTGCAATTAAACTCAATTTAATGAATTATTAAAGAAATAAAGAAAAAATGAATTTGATTCTGCAGGGAAAGTCATGTGCTGCCCACATCAGATTTTTTTCAAAGGTGGCGTAGAGAAAATTCGATAAAACTAAAATACCTTGAGAACGGCTAGTCCTAGTCTAATGGGGTTAGTCTTATTATTTTCTTTTTTAAAAATTACGTATTAAACAAGCATTTAATGGATACATTTGAGCATACGTAGTTTTTATTTTAGATTTTGACGACTTTTAAGGACCAGTTTGCAAAAAAAGGCAGGTTATTTTTTCCGAATCGTACCAAAATCTAATCAGCATCAGGGTGTCCCACAAGTGACTTATCTACCGAATTTTGTGAAATTCGGTGCACTAGTTTTTCAGTTAGAATAGATACAAGCTTCTGTGGGCCATTTCGCAAGAAAAGGCGGATTCTTTTATCCCGAATCGTACCCAAAACTAATCAGCACCAGATTCGCCCATAAGTGACTTACCAAATTTTATGAAATTCGGTCCATTAGTTTTTTAGTTAGAGTGGATACAAAATCTGCACAGACAGACAGACACACAGACAGACACACACACAGACGTTGCGCTAAAAATAGTTTTTTCGTATTCTAGCGGTCTCGAAACGTGTAGATCCGTCGAAGACTCAAGTTGCGATTTTCGGCATGATTCTAATACTTTTTCTATACATTACCATATATTGCAGGGAAAGTAACAAATTATAGTTAAATACAGAAAAATATTTATTTTCTCCACATAATTATTTATATCATTTGTTTTGCTTCTGTAGGTGCAGCATTATAATATGCAATATACAGATACTGTGAATTTTCAACTCAATTATCTTTATAAATCTAACAGAACATGTAAAACTTATCCTTAGGTATTTTTAACAATGTTAAAACTGTAAAGCAAATAACTTTAAATGATTTCTGAGTTAAAATTTTATTTTCAGAATACATTAGGGGTAATAAGAGGTAAATTTATATGCACACTTCATATATAACAAGAAAGATCAATCATGCATAAAGCATTGATTATGAAACACTTTCCAACTTCAATGCAATTTTATACAAACATCTCTAAAATGCGATACATTCCTCGGAAATATTTTTAAAATTATCACAATACTACATTAATTTATTATATTTGAAAACTTAAAACTTCTTCGAAGAAAATGAACTTTATTCAAATGACGGCTTTGAAATATAAATAGTCTGGTTTAAACATCTCTAAACTGCGATACATTCCTCGGTAATACTTTTAAATTATAATAATACTACAATAATTTATTATATTTGAGAACTTCATCAAAAACAAATTAACTTTATTCAAATGAAGTCATCGAAATATAAATCGCCTCTATATAATAGAAGCATTTCATTCATAAACATTTTTCCAATCCTTTCATTCATCACAATACTATAATAATTTATTTTATTTAAAAACTTAAAACCATGGAAGTAACATCCTCTGGTTGGTTCTGTGTGTAAAATCAATGAATATTTCATTCATAACAGCTATATTGCAGGCTCCATGAGCTAAATAATTTTACGTTAAAGAAATGCAGCAGTTCTTATACAACTCATTCTACATCTTTTGGTATGTGCAATCTCCATAAGTGAAAATTAGGCTTCATTGTAAAAATAATCAAAGTTTGATGATCATTTAAACTCAACTATATTGTAATTGTGTTGTTTCAGTTTGTAAATGCACAGAATTTAAGCAAACATAAATCGGTTTTAGGGCGAATACTACACTAAATACGAATCAAAAAGAACTTTAAATAAGAAAGATCAATCATGCTTAAAGCATTGATTATCAAACACTTTCCAACTTCAATGCAATTTTATTTAAACAAGTCTAAAATGCAATACATTCCTCGGTAATATTTTGAAACTTATCACAATACTGCATTAATTTATTAGATTTGAAAACTTAAACCTTCATCGAAAAAAATGAACTTCATTCAAATGACGGCATTGAAATATAAATTGCCTAGTTTAAACATCTCTAAAATGTTATACATTCCTCGGTAATAGTTTTAGAATTATCATAATACTACGATGATTTATTATATTTGAAAACTTCATCGAAAACAACTGAAATTAATTCAAATGACGTCATAGAAAAAATAACACGCCTGGATCTCTCTATAAAAACAGGATTTCATTCATAACTTTCTCCCATACATTTCATTCATCACAATACTATAATAATTTATTTTATATAAACATTTTGTTTAAAACCATGGAGCTACAAAAAATTAAACTTTATGCTTGAAACTTCATCGAAAAAAATCGTCCTTCTCTTTATGAAATCAATCAATATTTCATTCATATCAGCCATGCAGACTCCATGGACTAAATTATTTTGTGTTAAAAAAATACAGGAATTCTAATACAACTCATTCTATATATTTTGCTGTTTACATTTTACATAGGTGAAAATTATGCTTAGTTGCAGAAATAATCAAATTTAGATGAGCATTTAAACTCAAATATATTGTCATTGCGTTGTTTCAGTATGTAGATGCATAGAATTTAAGCAAAAATAAAGTAGTTTTAGGACGGATACAACACTCAATATGAATTAAAAAGAACTTAAAAAAATCACGATTTTGAAACAAGATGGATGCCATATATCATTTTGAAGTGGGTCATGTGATCGTTTCATATCATGGTCACGTGATCGCTTCATATAAGAGGTGTAATTATTATTTTAATTTTTATTTAAAAAACTACTACATATATTTCGCTGAATTTTTTTTATATATTTTATGGAACAATTTGAATATTACCTAAAATTTTCGAAGCAATTTGTGAATTTCAAATCCGCTTTAAAAATGTTTGAAAAATTAGGTCCCATAGGGTTCAATGTATTTCATTTTTTCAACCCGGGTTCAATCCAAAACTAATTGGGTGATATTATTCATTTATATTCCCATAGGTCCTACAGACCGTCTGAACAACATACAAAAATTTCATTTTGATTAAGTCATTTTTACGGCAGTTATCGTGCTAACGGACAGACAGACAGACAGACAGACAGACAGAATGAACAAAGTCATAAACACTTTTCAACTTTGTTGTAAAGTGTTAAAAACACAATTTTGACATAAGATGGATGCCATATTTTATTTTGAAGTGGTTCACGTGATCTCTTCATATAATGGTTACGTAATCTGTCCCTATAAAGGATGTAATTAATATTTTAATTTTTATTTAAAAACTACTGAATATATTTTGCTGAAATTTTTTTATATTCTTCTATAGGATAATTTGAACATTTGCTAAGCCTTTCGAAGCAATTTGTGAATTTTAAATTCGCTTAAAAAATGTTTGAAATATTAGGTCCAATAGGGTTCAATGTATTTCATTTTTTCAACCCAGGTTCAATCCACAACTAATTGGGTGATAGTATTCATTTATATTCCCATAGGTCCCACAGACCGTCTGAATAACATACTAAAATTTTATTTTGATAAAGTTATTTTTACGGCATTTATCGTGCTAACGGACAGACAGATAGACAGAATGAACAAAGTCATAAACACTTTTCAACTATGTTGTAAAGTATTAATTATCACAATACTACATTAATTTATTATATTTGAAAACTTAAAACTTCATCGAAAAAAATGAACTTCATTCAAATGACGGCATTGAAATATAAATTGCCTAGTTTAAACATCTCTAAAATGCGATACAGACATACAGAATGAACAAAGTCATAAACACTTTTCAAGTATGTTGTAAAGTGTTAATTAATAAACAGGGAATAAATAATGAAAAACTTGAATTGATAACACAATTTATGCATATATGCGTACATTTTCCCCACTAAATTCGCACAAAAATATTAGGGGTTCGAGGAATCCACAATAAGATTTTTGGAGTTCAAAAGGTGTCTCGAACCCACGAAATCGGAGCCGCTGGAGCCGACTGTATAAGAAAAGAACACTGTTCTACAGAAATGCTTCAAGCACATGACATTGATTAGCATGCCAGGCACGCGTGCAATTATTTTTTACTCCAATATGCAAATATATTCAAACCCAGAATTAAGAATACATCAAAATTAGAATTTTTTGCTTAGCACCTACATTTTTGGAAATGATAATGAGGTATCACCCATTCATTATCATTATCAAGAGTAGGTTTTCTCTGCACTGGATTCCCACATGCATCTCATTAAACAAGCGCTTGTAAGAAACCTTTCACCACGCCTTTGCCTAGAGAGATCAGAGACATAAAAATCGCTTCCGCTTCGGTGGTTTTATAATTAATAGATCACGATCTCAATTCTGGTAATTGTTCACTTTCAGGGGCACGGGTTGAAGTCCGGGGTTACATCGAGACTGGGAAATTCAAATACTTTTCAAATATACTATAATGTGGCTCGAATTTTTTCATACCAGAATAGAGTTTTAGTAGCTTTTTTTTTTCTTCTTCAAATTTTTACAAGAAAAATTTTGAGAAATCGGTATAATGAATTCAAATGATTTACTATTTTTCCGTGTTACCCTTCACTTTAAAGCGCTTGAAAAAAATATATTTCGATTGATGTTATATGTCGTACGGCGAGCACGACATTTTGTAATTTCAATTACGGATGCCAACCAAAATAATGAACTATCTAAATGCTGCAGAGAGAGCCAATGACAACACATGCATACATAAACAGTGGTCATACCCTGCTGCATCAACAACGAATGGTAGATGTGGTAGGAAACAATGGGGGAAAGAAAAAAGCGCCCCAAAGCCGTATTCCAAAAGTTCAGTCGACTTCAAATTTTCGAACAAGCTAACATCATGTTTCTTGGTTTTTGTGAAAAAAGGTATATCGAACGTGAGCAATAAAATGGAAGCTTGTTGCAGTTATGAGATGTGCAACAGTTTCGTACATCATCGAGATTGCACGAATACGTACTTAACACAAAGAGTAGAGGTAAATCAACTTTCCATTTGTCACTAATTAGCACGGAAGGCACACTTTTATCGATTATGCAAATAATGAACAATCAGTTCGTAAGAGTAGATTATATTAACGAGTTCTTAGATATTGAGCTAAAAGAACTATTTTGAGTGTCGATTGATTAAAAGAAACTGTTTTAGAAATATACGTCAATTTTATTATGTGTGTAAATATGTATTAATGAAATGTTGTCAGTGTTATATGTCTTATAATAATAGATTTAATAATAGTATCATTACTCAAGATACAATGGATATCTATAACTTAAAATATTAAAATAAATTGATCAATTAAGTCAAGTGTATTTATTTATATTTTGTGTGTTCGTCTCTCCAGCTTGAGGACCTGGAGCTTACATGCTCCACCCCTAGCGACGGCATCATAGGTAAGTCCTGCAGCGGTAATTTTGATAAGGACAATTCTGCCTTATGACATTATACACTGTGAAATATTCTTCAAACTTTGTTCATTTTTATTTTCCTTATATATATAGTATAATATATAAGGAAAGTATTGTGATGGAGACGAAAATTTCAATTAGAGTTTTCGACGGGAGAGCACGTTACAAGCATCCCTGAATACGAATCAAACGTTTTTGAGATAATGTCTGTGTATGTGAGTGACGTGGGTATGTGCGTGCGTGTGTGTGTAATTACAATCTCTGATTATTGTTATTTTTGTACCAATTCGAACGAAATTTGGTACAAAAATTGCAATCCGTGAATACTGGAAGCCTTTAAACGCAATCGAATGTTCAGAACCCCCAAAATTTTCGAGTGAAATTTTGAAAAAATCATCAGAAAATCAAAACCTTTATTAAGTTACGCAAATAGTCATTTCTTATGTCATATAACGCTTAGAAAATTATTGACATAAAAATAAAATAAGGAAAAAATTAGAAAATTATTTCCTTAGAAAATTATTGACATAATCTTTA
Source organism: Amaurobius ferox (assembly GCA_951213105.1). Lineage (NCBI taxonomy): Eukaryota > Metazoa > Arthropoda > Arachnida > Araneae > Amaurobiidae > Amaurobius > Amaurobius ferox. The sequence goes on along the minus strand of OX578153.1, from coordinate 30,286,241 downwards.
GAACGCTATACATGAACCGTTCTCGAGATATTGCACATTTTTCAAATAAATATATCAAAAAATCGCATAAAATAAGAAAAAATACTAACTATTGTAAAATATGTTCACTTTTCATATGTAATATCATGCGATAAATTTGGTGACATTCTCGTGGATCTAGCTCGTTCTAAGAAAAGGTTATTTGTGTAATCCTTTTGTATTTGAACGCCAATAACCATTTATAGTCTGTAACGCTTGGCGAGATTTTGGAGAAATGTCGCCAACTTGGCGACTTTTTTAAATGTTGCCAAATTAACGAAAATGTCACCAAATTGATTAGAATGACGCTAAATCAATGAAAATTACAACTAATTAATGAAAATTCAATATCTTGGAAAGAATACAAGTATCTACTACAAGAATAGCCTATTTTTCCGTCTGTAGCGCTTGACAAAATTTTGGTGACGAATTTGTCAAAATATCTCTGATTTACTGACATTTTAAATTTTCCTAATTGATGACACCGACGCTAAACCAATGAAATGACGACTAATTGTGTTCGGTATCTTGGGACGAACATTAGAGTAGACTATAACAAGAAAGATCAATCATGCTTAAAGAATTGATTATGAAACACTTTCCAACTTCAATGCAATTTTATTTAAACATGTCTAAAATGCAATACATTCCTCGGTAATATTTTAAAACTTCTCACAATACTACATTGATTTATTATAATTGAAAACTTAAACCTTCATCGAAAAAAATGAACTTCATTCAAATGACGGCATTGAAATTTAAATTGCCTGGTTTAAACATATCTAAAATATGATATATTACTCGGTAATAATTTTAGAATTATCATAATACCACGATAATTTATTATATTTAAAAACTTCATCGAAAACAACTGAAATTCATTCAAATGACGTCATAGAAAAAATAACACGCCTGGCTCTCTCTAAAAAAGCAGCATTTCATTCATAAATAATTTCCCATTCATGTCATTCATCCCAGTACTATAATAATTTATTTTATTTAAAAATTAATACCATGGAGCTACAAGTAATTTAACTCTATGCTTAAAACTTCATAGCAAAAAATCGTCCTTCACTCGGTAAAGTCAATGAATATTTCTATCATATCAGCTATGCAAACTCCATGAGCTAAATTCTTTTGCGTTAAAAAAATACAGCAATTCCTATACAACTCATCCTACATATTTTGCTGTTTACATTTTACATAAGTGAAAAATAGACTTCGTTGCAGAAATAATCAAATTTGGATGAGCATTTAAACTCATATATATTGTAATTACGTTGTTTTAGTATGTAGATGCACCGAATTTAAACCAAAATAAAGTGGTTTTAGGATGGATACAACACGCAATCTATATAAATAAAATTGAAAATCTGTCTGTCTGTCTGTCTGTCTGTCTGTCTGTCTGTCTGTCTGTCTGTCTGTTTGTCCCATCATCACGGGAGAACGGCTGAACCGAATTTGATGAAATTTGGTGGGTAGCCGAGAAATAGCCCCACTTAAAATTTAGTCCGTGTTTTGAGTTTCTACGACCAGTGGTTCTCGAGATATTAGTAAAAAACGAAATTTTCGTTTGTCTCAACATCACGGAAAAACGGCTGAACCGAATTTAATGAAATTTTGCGGATAGCCTTAAAATAGCCCCCCATAAATTTAGTCCAAGTTTCGAGTTTCTAAGACCAGGGGTTGTCGAGATATTAATGAAAAACGGAACTTTTTCCTATGAGTTATACTCTCCAACTCCGTGGTTTATTCAAACGGAAAGGATGAAAATCGTTTGTTTAAAACGGCGAAATGAAATAAAACTTTATTTCCGAGTTTGGTGCAGGATTTTTGCATTAATTAGTCACTATCGAAGAACACGAATTGTTTGAAACATGAATTTAAATGGAAAAATCTACCTCCGTGGTTATATTTCACAAGCTTTTACTCAACGATTAAAAGTATAAAGAAATCAAAATGGCTATTTAATTTCGCATTTTATGAGGAAGATTCTATCTTATATCATGTTGCTCGGCAACGGAATGAAATTAAATGTGTTGTTAATATTTATTATTATTTTTTCTATTTGAATAATAAATAAATGGATGTAAAAATATATTTTTAAATGAAAGGTTTGGTTGTTCTTTTAATTATATAAATTGTGAACTGCGTACATCATTTTCATTTATTTTAGCAAAGAGGTTTCTAGCTCATATATTGTGTTTAGCTAATAAACTCATATATTGCGTTTACCCAATAAATTCATTTAGCCGATTGTTGAAGCAGAAAAAGAGTAGAATGGCTGTATCTTATAATACAATTTTAGTGTTTTCATTTAGTATATACAAACGGGGTCAGAATATTTTATTCTTCAGATCTGCAAATTTAGAGCTACGAGTTTAGCGGAATATCTCTAAATAACTTGATAACTTTTCTTAAACTTTACCAAATTAGCGGAAATGTTTCCAAATTTATAAAAATGACTCAAATCAATGATTTGTTTTTTTAGAATAGAGTACTGAAATGATGTTTCGGTAGCATAGCCGATTGTTTAAACAGAAAAAGAGTAGAATGGGTATATCTTCTAATAATATTTTAGTGTTTTCATTTAGTATATACAAACTGGATCACGATATTTTATTCAGATCTGCGAATTCAGAGCTACGAATTTGGCTGGATATCGCTAACTTGGTAACTTTTCTTAAACTTTACCAAATTAGTGGAAATGTCTCCAAATTGATAAAAGTGATGCAAATCAATAAAATAAAATTTGTTTTGTTAAAAGAAAGTACTGAAATGATGTTTCGTTAGCATTTGTCTGTCAGTCCAACCGCCTACTTAGTAACACATTTAGCGAATTTTTAAAATGTCACCAAATTGATAAAAATATTTATAAATCCATAAAAATATTTTGAAATTGATAAATTGCCCTAAATAAACGAAATTGTGTTTTTTAGGGGATAATATTTTGATGATGGTTCGTCAATTTATCCCCAAGTGGGACTGTCAGTTCTACAGTCCCACTTGGCGATAAATTTGGCGATTTTTTAAAATGTCGCCAAACCTTCATTAGAGATATTCAGACGATATTTTGACCACCAATTTATTTGAAGCAAATCATAACATGTCGCTTAACAACGGATTTAAATTTAACGTGTTTATGAGGAAGAAGATTTTTATTAAATTTTTATTAAATCTTTTAATGATGAAGATATGTATATAAAATAAATTTCATTGCCATCGTATTTTTGACTGGATAATATCAATTACGATCTTCATGTTTAAACATTATTATTATTGATGTTTTCGGGGATTATTGATTCAGAGATTATTGATATTTTCAATTTCTTATGGCATTGTTTTATTGCGGCAAAAATTGTTGAAACTCATATATTGTACGTTGTACGAGTAATCTTCTACAAATGCACGGGTATATCTTCTAATGTAAGAGAATATAAGTAGTACATGTATATTGGCATATATTGGAATCAAGCCTTCCGGTATGAAGATCACGGGGATTATTGATATTTTTAATTTATTAAGTAATCTGTCATATATTGGCAAAAATTTTTCAAACTAAATATTATAATACGGGTAATCTTTTACTAACACTAGGACATATCTTCTAATCTATGACATTATAAGTAGTACGGGTTTATCTTTCCATATAGTTTTAGCACTTTCATTTGAGCACATTGGAATTAATTACTGCCTACTGGTTTAAAGATTACGGATTTATTGATATTTTCAATGTATACATGTAATGTCACAATACAGGTTATATCTTCTAATATTCGCTTATATAAGTAGTACGGGTCCCATACAATACGCTATTATTTTGCATATATTGAGTCAATTCCATACTTTTTATAAATTTGCTTGCAAAAAAGGCCAGGATATTTTATTCTTCAGATCTACCCGTGAAGATAATTTTGTATAGTGAGAACAGAGATCCTGAGGTTTCTTTTTAGGAGCATTGTATTAAATATTCTAACAGAATATTTTGATTAAGCATGTCATTTAGTATACTATAGGAATTTGCACATGATTGTGAATTTTAAGTTTATTTATATTATATACTCCGTACGAAGAACGGGTATGCTGCTAGTCTATATAAATAAAATTGAAAATCTGTCTGTCTGTCTGTCTGTCTGTCTGTCTGTCTGTCTGTTTGTCCCATCATCACGGGAGAACGGCTGAACCGAATTTGATGAAATTTAGTGGGTAGCCTAGAAATAGCCCCACTTAAAATTTAGTCTATGGTTGGAATTTCTACGACCAGTGGTTCTCGAGATATTAGTAAAAAACGAAACTTTCGTTTGTCTCATCATCACGAGAGAACGGCTGAACCGAATTTAATGAAATTTTGTGGGTTGCCTTGAAATAGCCCCCCATAAATTTTGCCCAAGTTTCAGGTTTCTAAGACCAGGGGTTGTTGAGATATTAATGAAAAACGGAACTTTTTTTATAGGAGTTCTACTCTCCAACTCCGTGGTTTATCCAAACGGAAAGGATAAAAATCGTTTGTTTAAAGCGTCAAAGGGAATTAAAACTTTATTTTTGAGTTTGATGCAGGATTTTTGCATTAAATAGTCACTATCTGAAAGCATGAATTGTTTGAAACATGAATTTAAATGGAAAAATCTACCTCCATGTTTTTACATGTATTAACCTCCATGTATTTCACAAGCTTTTACTCAACGATTAGAAGTATAAAGAAATTAAAATGGTTATTTAATTTCGCATTTTATGAGGAAGATTCTATCTTATATCATGTTGCTCGGCAAAGGAATGGAATTAAATGTGTTTGTTAATGATTATTATTATTTTTTCTATTTGTATAATAAATAAATGGATGTAAAAATATATTTTATAAATAAACGGTTTAATTGTTCTTTTAATTATATATATTGCGGACTGCGTACATTACTTTTATTTATTTTAGCAAAGAGGTTTCAAAGCTCATATATTGTGTTTAGCTAATAAACTCATATATTGTGTTTACCCAATAAATTCATTTAGCCGATTGTTGAAGCAGAAAAAGAGTAGAACGGATGTATGTATCTTCTAATACAATTTTAGTGTTTTCATTTAGTATATATACAGACGGGATATGGATATTTCATTCTTCAGATCTGCAAATTTAAAGCTACGAATTTAGCGGAATATCTCTAAATAACTTGGTAACTTTTCTTAAACTTTACTAAATTAGAGGAAATATCTCCAAATTAATAAAAATGACCCAAATCAATGAAATTAAATTTGTTTTTTTAGAATAGAGTACTGAAATGATGTTTCTGTAGCATTTGTCGGTCAGTCCATCCATCCTACTTAGTAACGCATTTAACTAATTTTTTAATATCACTAAATTGATAAAAATATTTGTAAATCCATAAAAATATCATGGAGACGAAAATGTCGCCAAACCTTCCATGGAGATCACATTATTCAGACGACATGATTTCCATCAATTTATTTGAAGCAGATGATATCATGTCGCTTAGCAACGGATCCAATGTGTTATGTGTCATACGATTTTTATTAAATCTAATAAAAATATGTATATAAAATAAACTTCATTGACATTGCATTTTTAAATGGATAATATCAATTACGGTCTTCAGGTTTAAACATCATTATTATTGATATTTCGGGGACAGTTGATTCAGGAATTATTGATATTTTCAAATTATTATGCCATTGTTTCATTATGACGAAAATTGTTGAAACTCATATATAGTACGTTGTACAAGTAATCTTCTACAAATGCACGGGTATATCTTCTAATCTACGACAATATAAGTAGTACAGGTATATTGGCAAAATTTTTATATATATTGGCATATATTGGAATCAATTACGACCTTCTGGTATTAAGATTACGGGGATTTTTGATACTTTCAATTTATTACGTCATATTTTTTATTTTGGTAAATATTTTTAGGACTCATATTACAATATGTTTAAGCTTCTACTAACACACTGGCATATTTTCTAATTTGCGACAATATAAGTAGTACGTGGTTGCATATATTGATTCAATTCTTTTTTTTGTGTGTGAATTTGTTTACAAAAGGGGCCAGGATATTTTATTCTTCAGATTTGCCCGTGAAGATAATTTTGCATATTGAGAACAGATATTCTTAAACTTCTCTTTATGAGCAATAAATTTAATATTTTATCAGAATTTGCCCATGATTGCGAATTATAAGTTTTTTTATATTATATACTCCGTACGAAGGACGGGTATGCTGCTAGTATGAAATAAAAAGAACTTTAAAAATCACGGTTTTGAGACAAGATGGATGCCATATATCATTTTGAAGTGGATCACGTGATACGTTCATATCATGGTCACGTGATCGTTTCATATAAGAGGTGTTATTATTATTTGAATTTTTATTTAAAAAACTACTGAATATATTTCGCTAAATTTTTTTTTATATATTTTATGGAACAATTTGAATATTACTTAAAAATTTTGAAGCAATTTGTGAATTTTAAATCCGTTTAAAAAATGTTTGAAAAATTAGGTCCCATAGGGCTCAATGTATTTCATTTTTTCAACCCGGGTTCAATCCAAAACTAATTGGGTGATATTATTCATTTATATTCCCATAGGTCCTACAGACCGTCTGAACAACATACTAAAATTTCATTTTGATGAAGTCATTTTTACGACAGTTATCGTGCTAACGGACAGACAGACAGACAGACAGACAGAATGATCAAAGTCATAAACACTTTTCATCTTTGTTGTAAAGTGTTAAAAATGACAAATTTCTTAGTCCAACCGTCCGTCTGTCCGTAACGCTTTGCGAGAAATTTAGCGAGATATCGCTATTTTTGAGACTATTTAAAATGTTATCAAAATGACAAAAATGTCGCCAAATTGTTAAAAATGACGCTAAACGGGAAGTAATATTTCACAAATTCTGATTTCCGTCATATGACTAGCATACCTTCTAGTATATAAGAAATGATTTTCTCTCCGTTTGTCTGTAACACTTGCTGATGCAATTGGCGAACTTGTCGAATAATCTAGAGACGTATTGCCAATTTGGCGATATTTCACCCCAGATTGACAAAAATATCGTCAAAATTGCAAAAATGACGTTAAATTAAAGAAAATGACTCCTTAATTGATGTATTAATTATTAAAATCTTTTAATAGATGAACTATGTCGCTTATTGGGGATGCTATCAATATTGATGATTGTTTATTTAGAACTGCGCGAAATACAAGTTACTTGGGTACTGAGAAATAGTTTTACATGTTGTGAACCGGAAAATCGCCAAATGTACAATTCAGCGTTAAAACACAGTACAGTGGATCATAAACATTATTTTGTAACTCTAAGAGGAGTAAATTCATTGCATTATATAAGTTATATAAGGAAAGTTATATACTGCCCACATCAGATTTTTTTCAACTACTTTGATAATTTCGGCAAACTATCAGAAAAGTCGCAATTACCGATATTCATAAAAATTCCAGTTTCCATTCTGAAATATTCTAATTATCGTCTGCCAGAGTATTATATATATATATATACTATAAATTTCGAAGTTTTAACTCGAATTTCAAAATATTCTATCTAAATTTTTTATAACAAGACTGGATATAATGTTTCATGAAAATCCATGGATATTTGTATCAGTTATCACGTACACAAGGAATTGATCACAGATAGATAGATGGACGGACGAACATTACTTTAAAAACATTCAAAATGTGTTCCAGAGTTCCTAAAACTTATACAGGCATCAAAATCTCGAAAAGGAAAATTTTAGTATAAACGGTATTTTCTCCATACATTGTAAAACATTTGCAAGTATGTTCCAATAGTTATGATAATATATATATATATACAGAGAGAGAGAAAGAGATATATATATATATAATGCTTCGGTGGACGATAATTAGCTGAATATTTCAGAAATGCAGTTAGAATTTTCATGAACGCCTGTAATTGCGGCTATTCTGATAGTTTACCGAAGTTAGCAACAAAGTAGCCGAAAAAATGAGCAAAGGTTGCAGAATGTTTCACAGTGTATGCACTATATTCCATACTATGGGAAAATAAAAATTCGTGGTGTAATTAACATTAAGAGAAATAGCAAATGAACAACGTACAAAGATTTGATATTTGATTGATCCAGATTTAAACGTTTTCTGCAACTCTCTCTCTCCATTTCATTCAACAGCACTTCAGCTGTTTACACCAAATTGCAGCATTACTCATCATTTTGTTATGACACAATTCATTAATCACAGTCTTACGATTTCATTAGACTCAAACCATTTATAATCCTGGGAAACAAAACTTAAAAAGTGACACATAGCTGGAGGAAATCCTGACCGGATCAGCATTCTAACATTTTTCACAATCGAATCTTTTTCCAATCATCGTTCATTTGGAACCATTATCTTTCTAAGGGAGGGGAAACTTAACTGGGTCGCCAAGCATCGAAGTTTTAATCAAGCATTAATCGAATAACGGTAATGATATAAACAACATTTTGTACAGCTGTTTTTATCCCGTGGCTGTTATTGACAGATGATTCCAGAAAAAATAAGACTTAAATCGTGTAGAAATATTTGGAGTGTGGGGTTTCAGTTGGCTTTCTTATACATAAATAACACATCCAATACTTCAGAAAAATGGGTATATGAAATTAATTAACATTTTTCAACATAGTTGAAACGTGTTTATGACTTTATTCATTCTGTCTGTCCGTTCGCACGATAAGTACCGTAAAAATAACTTTATCAAAACGAAATTTTGGTATATTGTTGAGACGGTCTGTGGGATGCTTTGGAATGAAAATGAATAACATCACAAAATTAGTTTCGCATTTAACCCGGGTTAAAAAAGGGAAATACATTGAACCCTATGGGACTTAATTTTTCAAACATTTTTTAAGCGAAATTAAAATTCCAAAACTGCTTCGAAAATTTTAGAAGATACTCCAATTATCACATAAAATGTGCAAAAAGTTTTCAGCAAAATCTGTTGGGTAATTTGTTAAATAAAATTTGAAATAATAATTACACCCATGATACAAGGGTTACGCTGCAATTTTTAAGACAGGGGCAGACGATATGCGCTACAAAAAAAATTATTGGTCGGATGTTTAAATTTGAACTCTTTTATATCCGCAGACGATAATTTGTGACAATAATTACAATATATCGTAGAATAAGTTTTGAACGAAAAGAAAATAGAGCTGACGCGACAGCATTATCGAACTATGATTTTCTATAATTTTAAAGTGGGACCAAATCAAGAAGAATGTATCCAATGTCTACAGTTAGCATATAGAAATGATGCTCCATCTCGTGCCACTGTATTCAGATGATTTATAGAAGTAAGAAGAGGTTGAAATAATTCTCTCCTGAATGAAGAACACACAGAAAGACCTTTGTCAACTGTAGTCCCAGAAAATGTGTCAGCCATTCGAAAAATGTTAATAGATTATAATCGCTGTAACTACCAAATGCTACAGAAGGAACTTAACATTGGATCCGCAGCTATACATAAACTTATTCAGGAAGAACTACCTATAAAAAAATTAGTTTGTGGTTGTGTACCCCATAATTTAACAGAACACCAGAAAGCGAAGCGTGCCAGAATCAGTAAAGAAACCCTAAAATTACTTGATGGTGGACACCATATTATTTCTGAAATCATCATTTGTGATGAAACATACATACTGTTTTTGACGTTCAAACTCGTCAAGAAAGTAAAGCATGGGTCTCTGAAGGTGGCTCCAAACCAATAATGGTGAAAAGAGAACGAGCAATGGAAAAAGTAATGTATGCCATGTTCTTCAAAATTTCAGGTCTGGTCAAAGCAATAAAGCTAGAAAGGCAGAAGGTAGTTACAGCTAACTGGTACACCACTAAGTGTCTTCCAGAAATTCTTCAGGAAATGAATGTTAGGGGACTCATGCTTTACCATGACAATGCACCTGCTCATTCAGCAAGAATGACAGTGGAATTTCTTGAAGAAAAACATCAGTAACAGAACATCCATCCTATTCTCCTGGTCTTGCTATATATGACTTTTGGCTATTTATTAATCTAAAAAAAAATTACGTGGGCGTCGTTTTTATTCTGAAGATGAGATTGATGAGGCTATAAAAGCATATTTTTCATCGATTCCAAGAAATGGATGGCGCATTTAATCTTTGGAAAATTCGCCTACAAAAGTGCATTGGTGTTGAAGGAGCGTACTTTGAACACTTCTAAGAGTTGGTAAGTTTAACTTGTACCACTTAGCCTATCTCGAAAATTTCAGTGCGGCCCTCGTATATAAAGAGATCCCGTGACTCTTTGCAAAATAAAACATGGCTTATATATTTCCAGTTGTAGCCGTATATATTTAAAGATCGTTTAAATGTATATTTAGTGCAGTATCCGTCATAAAACAGCTTTACATTGCGTATTATCTGTGTATCTGAATTCTGTGCCGACGCAATTACAATAGTTTTCATTTTAAATGTTCACTAAAAACATCGATTATCCCTACAACGAAGCCTAATTTTAACGCTGTACTCTAGCGAAGATGGAAACAAAATGTAAGCATGCAGAATGTAAAACAGATCAAATGCAGAATGTAAATCAGCATGCAGAATGTAAACAACTCAAATAATTGTAAAGTGAGTTGTATAAGAATTGCTGAGTGTTTTCCACTCAAAATTATTTACTCAAATATTACTAATTAATTAATTAATTTACTCAAAATTATTTACTCTTATATTACTCAAATCGCCGACAGAAACTCCATTTTCGACGAAAGCGAACGACTACAGTTCACTGACACGGATTGCCTGGAAAAACCCTGCACTAAGGACCTGTTTCTTCCTTTTCACAACTCGCGTCACATGTGCCTCTACGTCACGGTAAAATAGTTCCCCTCTCCTCCAATCAGGATTGGAAATATCAGCGCAGTTGTACTTTTGAACTTCACATTGTTGAACTTCAGCACTCCGAACTTTTTGATCCTACCTTGTATGTTAAGCCAAACATTGTGTATAGTTTCATGGCTAAGGTTTTCCGTTCTGAGCATTTGTTATGGCACACATGTTCATTTCAAAATTTTTCACATTGAAGAATACTTGGCACTTTAATATATTTGTCCTTTAAAGCGGAGACTTCCTGGAACCCAATCATTTCCATCAACAGCCCGGCCACCGAGATGACATCACTTCTGTCATTTAATCACTATCCTGTCGAGGTCCGTAGAAAATGATTCCACAGTCCACCCTTTGGCGACCCCTGTTGTAAAGCAATGTCAAATTAGTAAGAATGGACAATATAACTGATACCGATGGCATTTATTTAACACAAGGTTAATTGCGAACGAATGTTATATTCAAAAATGCTAAACTAAATAATACTTATATACAACAGTCTATTCAAAATGCCCTTCGTTAGCAACAATACACATTTAAATTCAAGAAAGAATATTATAGCGTATTTTGATAGGCATCACAGGTATCAACGTGTTACAGTCTCTGATGATACGACTTTTGACAGGTGCATTCTGCAACGTTTGCTCATTTTTTTTCAGCCACTTTGTTGATAATTTCGGCAAACTGATAGGAAAAACCACATTACAGGCGCACATAAAAATTCCAGCTTCATTTCTGAAATATTCGTCAAATTATCGTCTGCCTAAACCAGGGGTCGGCAACCTATTGAAACGGAAGAGCCAAAAGTTACACTTTACAAAATTTCCCAGTTTTTAAAGAGCCAATAAAAATTTTCGTTTCAATATTATAGTATTTGCTTATATATATTGGATTTTGATTTAAAATAAACGGCTTTAAATACGGAATAATATTTATTCATATAAAAACACAAATATAGATAGTTACATCAATGGGAGCATTGGCTTTGCATGCCTTTTGAAAGTTTGATTAAATCTGGCTTATAACTTGCTATTTTAAGTTTCAAGCACGACTCTAGATTTTTATTTGTTAGTTGACTTCTAACTTTACTTTTTATTATATTCATGCAAGAGAACGCTTGCTCGCACGAATATGTCGACTCGAAGATCGTCAGCACTCCATATGCCAACTTCTTCACCTCACTGTAGCATTCTGGAAGACTATTCCATGCGCCGAATATGAGGGCCTTAACTCTAGGAATTTCTTTTAGAGCTGTCCACTTGTGCTGCGCGATGTGCATGCATTTCTGGACCTCCAACTCTTCCAACTGGCTCTTGAGTTCTGTGAACTTGCCACTCCACAAGTCTTTCCTTTTTAAATCTAGCAATTGCGTTTGGAGCGATCCAGCATCAATTCCAAATGGCTCAATGTTGATCTCATTTGCATTTGTGTTGAGAGGATTTACTATGAACGCGAGAGTACTTTTGTTTGTTTTGAATTGTTCGAATCTCTCAGCGAATCCATCCTTCATGTTTTTTAAAGCTAGGCTGAAGTAATTCGTGTCAATAGTTGCATTGGTCTCATCGCGATATTGCTTCAGATTTTTAAAATGAAGTAATTTACCGCTTCCCATGTCTTCAACAAAAAGAAATAATTTTTTTTCGAAACAAACTACTTCTTCAAGCAAGGCGTAGACTGGGTTGCCCTTTCCTTGCAGTTTTAGATTTAGTTCATTTAGTTTCATCGTGGTATCTACCATGAAGTTGAATTTTTGCAGCCATTTGTCTTCTTCCAATTCGGGATGGTCAATGCTTTTTTCATTGAGGAATGTTTTTATTTCACTCAAGCACAAAGCAAAACGTTGCAATACGTTACCTCTGGAAAGCCATCGCACTTTATTGTGCAGAAGTAGGTCAGAAAACTGGCTATCTATTTCTTCAAGGAGATCTTTAAACTGGCGATGGTAGAATGCTTTTGCCAAGATACTGTTAATAATCTTAATTACCAAGTTCATGACCTCAACTATTTCGGCCGGAAATGTTTGGGCACAAAGCGCTTCTTGATGAATTATGCAGTGAAACGTTAGAATTTAGTGGTTTATTTTTTTCTGAAGAATTGATGTTACCCCTCTATGTATTCCTGTCATACTTCTGGCTCCATCAGTTGCTATAGAAACGATTTTATTTATATCGATTCCATTGTCTTCCAGGCATTTTTGCACAGCATTTGCTATATCTTCTCCACGAGTTTGCCCTGAGAGCGGTAGCAATCCTAGCAGTTCTTCTTTTGGACCTTGGGACGACATATACCTGACGAAAAGGGTAACTTGTGCCGTGTCTTTTATGTCGCAAGACTCATCTATAGCAAGTGATAAGGCAGAAGCCAGTTGAATGTATTCCACTTGCATATGTGTTACATTTGAAGACATTTTAGCAGTTCTATCTTGCACTGTTTTAGCAGATAATGGCAAATCTTTGATTTTTTTCATGATTTCTGCTTTGTTTTTAAAATCACGAAACAGTTCTCCAGATGCACGTATAAAACAATCTTTGACGTACTCACCATCTGTGAATGGTTTTCCTCTTTTTGCAATTTCTAATGATACTGCAAAGTTTGCCAGATTTACATTATTGGAAGATTGCGCCCAGTTACTTAGCATGGAACTTGACTGTTGTTTTTTTGAGCTCTTCAACAGCTTTTTTTCGTGCGTCACCGGTCGGATATTTACCAGCAAACTGGGTATGTTTTGTAGTGAAGTGTCTCTCCAAATTTGACTTCTTATTGTGTGCGAATTTCTCGTGGCAAATGAGACAAGTCGGAAGGCCACCTGTGTTGCATATGAATGCAAACGACTCCGTCCAATCCTGATTGAATTCTCTGTTTTCTTCTTCAGTTCTTCTCTTTCCTTTACCAGATGCCATGCTGGCGCGGAGTTGAAAAAATGACTTTTTAAAATTTTACTTAGCTATCTAAAACGGCAAACAATTTATTTACCATTATTACTTCGTTAGCACGATCCTCAGATATGTAATTCAATTCTGTTACTGATTTTATTATATTATACGCGTACATACATTTGAGAAGATAATTCGCTTCTAAATCGTATTCTTCTTGAAACAACAAGCGAATAGACACGCAGAAACCGCAAGCGATTAAATTAACACACATGCAACGTAACGTCGACCGCGATATCCGAGGATGACTGACTGACTGACAACACGTCTAGAGCCTAGACGTGCTGTCTAGACTCTAGACGGTGGCTGTTTGGGTGAGACAGAAATGAAATTCAATTGGCTGAAAGATAAACATGGTCACGGAGTCTCATCTCTAAGAACAAAACAATAGTTCAAATTTATCTCATTACGGTCATGTTAAGCGTAGCGATTTGTAATTAACGATTATGAAAATAGAAGCTATTGAGAAATTAGGTACTTAAAAATATATTTTCTTATTTTTTAAGGGTTTTGATAATAAAATATTAATTTTTTCGTATGGAACTGGAGAGCCGCAACTTTACATCAAAAGAGCCACATGCGGCTCGCGAGCCGCAGGTTGCCGACCCCTGGCCTAAACGTTATTTTTGTATTTCTATATATATATTATCAAAACTATCTGAAACCTTTCTCCCCATTACGAACAGCTAGCAGATTCCCCTGAAACTTTCAGTAACATGCTTGCAAATGTTTTACAGTGTATGCTGTGCTTTCCATATACGCGTTTCGTTCGTTCCTGGTGTCGATACCTACTCATTAGACAATGCTCTCCAACTAATTATCTTTTCTCGTCTATCTCATTTCGCTACCAAGTTCAATATCCTAACTTTTAAACAGTCCTCTAGGGCGTTCCAGTAATAAAAAATAGCAGCTATACAATTTTTGTGTTTGTGACGTCATTAGATCCCCCTCGGGGGGAGGATTGGGAGAGAAGGGGGAGTTACCCATCTCCGAGGGTAGCATTGACAAAATTGTTATCAATCGAAAGATTTTGACAAGCCCTTTAAAATGAAAGATAACAGGATATAATTGTGAACATTTTGAACAACAATACAGATTTTTTCACATTTTTTTTTGTAAAATCTGTCCAAAAGAAAAAAACTTAAGCTACTTAAAAATGGATTCTTGTATGAGAAAGTATAATAGAGTCCCACTCTAGTTAATCTTCACATAACTGAAATAAACGCAGTAACTTCATTTACTCAACTAAAATTCATTTGATTATTTTTTCAGAATTATCTGCATTTGGCCCAGCCAAACTAGACTTTTTAAAAAAGGAGCCTGTTCAAGTCAAAATAGTGTTAGAAAACTTAGGCGCAGTCCTCGGTTCAGGCCAGCTCGAGGTCTGGGCTCGAGGTCTGGGCTCCATTTGGCGAGATTTTCGTTAATCTTGCAACATTTAAAAAAGGCGCCAAGTTGGCGATATTCCACCAAATTCGTCGCCAAAATTTCGCCAAGCGTTATGGATAGAAAAATAAGTTATTGTTATAGCAGATAAATGACTATTGGCGTTCAAATACAAAAGTATTACTCAAAGTATCTTTTCTTATGAATGGAACGAGCTAGATCCAAGAGAATGATGTCACCACATTTATCGCATGATATTACATATGAAAAGTGAACATGTTTTTCAACAATTAATACTTTTTTTATTTTATGGGACTTTTTGATAAATTTATTTGAAAAATGTGCAATACCTCGAAAACGGTTCATGCTAGCATTCTAAAGTTTATGTCAATCGTTTTATAATAAAAAATTACATAAGATATGTCTATTTGCGTAACTTTTTTAAAGATTTTGATTTTTTGATTATTTTTTCAAAATTTCATTCGAAAATTTAGGGGGATTCTAGACATTCGATTGTATTTTAAAACAATAAGTTTCCAGTATTCACTGATTGTAATTTTTGTACCAAATTTCATTCGAATCACTTCATTCGTTCGTCAGATATCGTCTCCACAGACTCACTGACACACACACACACACACTCACACAAACACATACATTCACACACACACACACACACACTCACACACACACACACACACACACACACACACACAGATCTCACCTCAAAAATGAAAACTCGAATTCAAATTTTCGACCCCGTCACAATACTTTCCTTATGCATTATGTATATAAGGAAAGTAAAAATGTGATACTCATACCATCTATTCAAATTTACTTTGTAACAATACATATTTCAAGGTTGATAGTAACCTCTAAAAAATCTGATGTGGGCAACACATGACTTTCCTTATATAATGTAATGAATTTGCTACAATTACAATTAAAAAAAAATAGGTTTTTCTTATAGTTGATACTAATATTCTATCCAAGATATTGAATTTTCGACAATTGGTCGTCATTTTCATTGATTTAGCGTCATTTGTATCCATTTGGCGAGATTTTCGTTAATTTCGCAACATTTCAAAAAGTCGTCAAGTTGGCGACATTTCGCCAAATTCGTCGCCAAAATCTTGCCAAGCGTTATGGACGAAGAAATAAGTTATTCTTACAGCAGATGAATGACTATTGGCGTTCAAATGCAAAAGTATTACTCAAAGTATCGTTTTTCATGAATGGAACGAGCTAGATCCACGAGAATGATGTCACAAATTTATTGCATGGTATTACATATGATAAGTGAACATGTTTCTCAATAGGCAATATTTTTTTTTTATTTTATATGATTTTTTGATATTTTTTTTTTAAATCTGCAATATCTCGAGAACGGTTCATGTGAGCGTTCTAAAATTTATGTCAATCGTTTTCTAATGAAAAATTACATAAGAAATGTCTATTTGCGTAACTTTATTAGAGGTTTTGATTTTTTGACGATTTTTTCAAAATTTCACTCGAAAATTTAGGGGGGGTTCTGAAGATTCGATTGCGTATAAAAACAATAGGCTTCCAGTGTTTACGGATTGTGATTTTTGTACCAAATTTCGTTCGAATCGGTCCATTCGTTCGTCAGTTATCGTCTCCACAGACTCACTGACACACACACACACACACACACACATACTTTCACACACACACACACACACACAGACATCACTTCAAAAATGTTTGATTCGTGATCAGGGATGCTTGAAACGTGCTCTCCCGTCGAAAACTCGAATTAGAATTTTCGACCCCGTCACAATACTTTCCTTATACATTATGTATATAAGGAAAGTAATTATGAAAGCAATCAATTTTTAACACCCCCCTCCCCTGGAAAAAAAATCCAACATACGCTCATATCAATTGCTACCAAATTTGACAATGTACCCCCTCAGGACAAGGGGGCTAATGACATCACGAACACAAAAATTGTAGGGCACTTATTTTCCACTACAATGCTTGACTCTGTTAGGTTTAGTGATTACTGAATCATAAATAACCCCATATTATTACTTTCCTTATATACATAATGTATAAGGAAAGTATTGTGACGGGGTCGAAAATTCGAATTCGACTTTTCGACGGGAGAGCACGTTTCAAGCATCCCTGATCACGAATCAAACATTTTTGAAGTGATGTCTGTGTGTGTGTGTGTGTGTGTGTGTGAAAGTATGTGTGTGTGTGTGTGTGAAAGTATGTGTGTGTGTGTGTGTGTGTGTGTGTCAGTGGGTCTGTGGAGACGATAACTGACGAACGAATGGACCGATTCAAATGAAATTTGGTAGAAAAATCACAATCCGCAAACACTGGAAACCTATTGCTTTTAAACGTAATCGAATGTTCAGAACCCTCCTAAATTTTCGAGTGAAATTTTGAAAAAATCGTCAAAAAATCAAAACCGCTGATAAAGTTACGCAAATAGACATTTCTAATGTGATTTTTTATTAGAAAACGATTAACATAAAATTTAGAACGCTAACATGAACCGTTCTCGAGATATTTCACATTTTTCAAAAAAATTATCAAACAGTTATATAAAATTAAAAAAATATATATTTCCTATTGAGAAACATGTTCACTTGTCATATGTAATACCATGCGATAAATTGAGTGACATCATTCTCGTGGATCTATCTCGTTCCATTCATGATAAAAGATACTTCGAGTATTTATTCTTTTGTATTTGAACGCCAATAGTCATTTATCTGTTATAAGAATAACTTATTTTTCAGTCAGTAAAGCTTGGCGAGATTTTGGCGACGAATTTGGCGGAATGTCGCCAACTTGGCGACTTTTTGAAATGTTGTCAAATTAACGAAAATCTCGCCAAATGGATTAAAATGACGCTAAATCAATGAAAATGATGACTAATTGTCGAAAATTCAATATCTTGGAAGGAATATAAGTATCTACTATAAGAAAAACCTATTTTTTTTTACTGTAAAAGTAGTAAATTAATTACATTATATAAGGAAAGTCATGTGTTGCCCACATCAGATCTTTCGTAATTATATCAACTTTTGTGCTATGCCATGTTAAAAAATATATAAATTTTCGAATAAATTTCGAAAGTTTCGCTGGAATTTCAAAGATTTCAGTCTAGTTCTACATTTTTTTTAAATCATATATAAAATTTCGTGATAATCCATTAATGGTTGTGGCAGCCATGGTGTACACAAGAAATCAACCATAGATAGATGATAGACATCACTATAAAAATAGTCTAAACAAGAAATCAAACATAGATAGATGACAGACATCATTATAAAAATAGTCTAAAACGTGTCTGAGCTTGAGAAAATCAAAATACTTTTAATACTTTTTTATACAATTGAATATAGTGAAAAAGTATTGTTCTCACAAAATTTACAATTTTGATACCAATATGTGTTTAAAGACCTCTTTAACACGTTTTAACTATTTTTAGGGTGATGTCTATCGTTTGACTGTGGTGGATAATTTTTTGTGTGCACAATAGCTGGCACAAATATTAATGGATTTCAAAACTATATTTCCGGCTTTGTTATCGAAAAATCTAGAACTTGATAGAATACTTTCAAATTCGAGCAAAAACTTCGAAATTTAATCGAAATTTCATGCTTCCTCAGCATATCAGCTTAGAATAAAATTGGACATAATTATGCGCAAAAGGGTTTATCATTGCTGATGGCTTGGCCAAAAAGGGAACCGCAAGCATTGAGAATCACTCGGGAGCACTTACATTCCAAGAAATTGCATCCAAGAGAAAAAACCCAATCAATAAAGCTTGGAAAATCCCACCTCCGCATGAGTTGTGCAATGGGGGCCATCCAGGGGCAGCACTGGAGTTTAGGGGGGAGAGGACCCTGTCAAAATTCATCAGTAGTCATGTTAAATCGCTCTCCTTTGCTCGAGGCGATAAGACATTTTGTTTGTACCGAAAACTCAGTTTGGAACCGGGAACCGGTCTCACCCAGTCATCTTTTTTGTCTGGTACTGGATAAAAAGGATCTCTTTTTAGGACTCCTGTTCTGTGATGGACTTTTTGACTTAACCTTTTGCTTACGGGTGGGATAGCGTCAATCCCAAACGAGGAACCTCTCCAAAAGGCAGGTATTTAACATACCCTATCCCAAATAGTTCAATTCCCCTTTGCAGACATTCGCGTCCATGGACACCAATGCCTGCAAAGGGGGATCGAACTGTTTGGGATAGGTATATCAAATGCCCGTCTTTATCAGATGTTCTTCGTTAGGGATTGACGCTGTGCCACCCGTAAACAAAAGGTTAATGGGCAAGCCAGAAGGAATAAGTAACAACAACAAAAGTGTTTATCTATGGCTTATCTTGTTTATCGCGAAACTTAAGAGTTGCAATCATTGTAGTGTAAAATAGCTGCGATATAATTTTGTGTTCACCACATCATTAACCACCCTCCCCCTCCTAGACGAAAGCAAGTCCCCCCCCCCCTAGAGGCTACATTGTTAAACTTGGTATTAATCGAAATAATTTTTCAAGCTTTTAAAATGAGAGGTAACATAATATAATTGTGACCATTTAGAATTTTAGACTAAAGATACAGATTTTTTAAATTTTTCTTGAATAAAAAAATCATAAGTTACTTGAAAATAAATTGTGGTGTGAGACAGTCGAATTGGGCCACATTCCGACTTAACTTTTTCTGAAAACAATCGTGTCAAAGCAAAATGCCGTCATAAATATTTCTAAAACCACATATCTACTATCCTTGAGAATCAAGCATTAAAATATTAACTCACACCTGTCTACGGCTGTCAGGTGATATGTTTTCCAAAACCCTCAACCCATAATTCCTTTTTCATAACTTGAACTCATTTCCGCAAACTAAACCCTCGGGCTAAGGTGGAGATGGCGAAAGCGAAAGTTCTCCAACTGGATTTTCCTTTCTCATTCATAGTTCTAAAGAATAAAAAAAATATGGCAGAAATGGCGACTTCTAGGTCAGAAGATCGTAAAAACTCGATGCACTCTGACTCCGAGTTACATATTGCGAGTTTAATCGTGGTTTGGAAGTAATCATTAATATAATTACAGCCTATGATACTTGTATGTCAACTCACAGGTGGACGATCAAAGGCCCTATTCTTGGAACCCCATAAAATGTGTCACATTTTGTAACTTCATAAATAATTTTTATTTGTGTAAGGTCAACCTATTATACATATATATATATATATCATTAATATAATCATTAATATAATTACAGCCTATGATGTTTGTATGTTAACTCACAGGCGGACGACCAAAGGCCCTATTCTTGGAATCCCATAAAAGGTGTCACATTTTGTGACTTCATAAATTATTTTTATTTTGTGTAAGGTCAACCTATTATATATATATATCATTAATATAATCATTAATGTAATTATTATAATATAATTACAGCCTATGATACTTGTATCTCAACTCACAGGCGGACGACTGAAGGCCCTATTCTTGGAACCCCATAAAATGTGTCACATTTTGTGACTCCATAAATAATTTTTATTGGTGTAAGGTCAACCTATTATATATATATATATATATATATATATATCATTAATATAATCATTAATATAATCATTAATAGAATTACAGCCTATGATGTTTGTATATTAACTCACAGGCGGACGACCAAAGGCCTTATTCTTGGAACCCCGTAAAATGTGTCATACTTTGTGACTTCATTAAATAATTTTTATTTTGTGTAAGGTCACGTTTTATTGATATCAAAGAATTATGTGAGTTTCAGCATATAGGATGCATTTCATTCATTTTTTATCTGTGCCTAAAATTAACAAATATGTAACTGAAGTGAACCGAATTTCTCATACCAGAATCCATTTTTAAGTAACTTGTAATTTTCCATTTCTCTTGGAATTTTACTAAGAAACATTTGAAAAAAATCAGTACCGTTGGTCTAAATGATTAAAATCATAGCATGTTACCCTTCATTTGAAAGAGCTCGAAAAAAATATTTCGATTGATAACAAATTTGACAAATATTTAATACCCCCCCCCCCTTCCAGATATCACGAACAAAAGGACTGTATTGCGATTATATTTTACTACATTGATTGTAAATATTAAGTTTCGTGAACATTGAGCCATAAATAAACCCTTTTACGCATCATTATGTAAAATTTTGCCCTATGCTGCCATGTTAAGAAAATATAAAATTTCGAATTTACTATCTAATTCTAGATTTTTCGATAACAGCGCCGGATATAAAGTATCGTGAAAGTCCATTAATATTTGTAGTAGCTATCTTTTACACAAGAAATCAGACATAGACAAAAGGGTATTATGCTAACATTGATGAATGTTTTCAGGATGTCCAAAAACATGTATTGACATCAAAATCTCGAAATCAAAAATTTTCTTAAAAATACTTCATGTATATAGTATGAAAAGGCAAAATTAATTAATATTCTTTTTAAAAACAATATATAAAATACAAGACAAATCAATCATGCATAAAGTATTGATTATGAAACACTTTCCAACTTCAATGCAATTTTATTTAAACATCTCTAAAATGCGAAGTTATCGCAATACTACACTAATTTATTATATTTTAAAACTTCAAACACCGTCATAGAAAAAAATCAACTCCATTCAAATGACGGCATTGAAGTATAAAATACCTGATTTAAACATCGCTCAAATGCGATACATTCCTGGATAATATTTTTTAGATTATCATAATAGTACTGCAATAATTTATTATTGTTGTGACACGTCACAACACCTTTTTATTTTATTATTCCAAATTAACTTTTTTTTTATAAATCATTAAATATTTTATTTTACTTTATTATTATTCAAAATTAATCTATTCAAAATTGCTTTTATTTTATATACTCATTAATAGGCCAATTGTCTCTTGTATTAATTTTAATTATAGCGTGCTGCTATCCATTCATATTTTTATTCATATGGCTGGATACGGGCACACAGTTTCAATTGGCAAGGCGTTTTGTTTATGGAGAAAATCAGGTTCTTCTGTCTCTCAAATTTCGACCTCCCTGGTTGAGCAGGAGTTTGTTTTCACTGATGGCAACGTCAGTTTTGGCGGGAGAAAAATTTTGCTGACTCGCTCTTCTCTCGAAAATTCTGATACGTGAAGGTTGTGATATTGGTGGGGTCCCCTTTAGGGGGGATGCCTCGTGTCCTTGCCATTTTTTTATATTCATGTGATTTTAAGTTTTAAGTGCTGTAAATGAAATTATTTTTTTTTTACGGATAAAAAAACCAACATTTATTCGTTTTTGTGTGTCTGTTCGTGAATCAAATTTGAATTTCTTGGATTTATTTCTTGTGGAATGTATATTTTACAAAGTGTAAAGACAGAAGTTTACTTTTCAAGTGGATTTTTGTTAATTGATACCTACTCATCGATCACTTTTTATTAAAGTTATTTTGGCCAAGTTAAAGAAATTCTATTTATTTCCCAGTTTGACAGCAGCAATTGCCTCTATGGATATACTTTGTGGATTTCATTTATTTGCCAATTACTATGCAATTTTGGTCTTATGCAAGGATCGTTATGTCTGTTATTAACTTGACATAATTATTATAAACATCTTTCACCTGTCTTTAATCAATTATTCTAAAAGAATTGTTACCAGAATATGAAAATGAGTTAACAAGTCATCATGAAGATTGATAATTTTCGCCATTTTTATTTATACGTAGAAAACAAATATTACAACAGCAAAGTGCATATTGATATTTCTGTGTGCAGTTTTCAATTTACATTTTGGAATCGTGCCCAGCTATTATTTCATTTTCTTTCTGCAATGCGAGTTGAAACTTGAGTGTAGCAGAAAAGGGGCTCTTGATGTGACCATTATCATTGTGGAACCTGTGACTTTGCACATATGCTTGGTGATGTTTTCAGCATTGATTATGAGACATTAATATTGATTATGAGACATTTTACACTATTCATATAATATTTTCATTTTAGGTCCTGAAACAGGTATGTGATAATAAAAAAAAAAGGGAATGCAGAGTTGATTTATGAAAATGTATAATTAATTTAAGATTTTTTTTCTAGGTGCTCACATGCAGGGATGTTTTAATTTGTATTTTATACACAACGCATTGTATTTCTTTTTCCAAATTCTATTTCCCATTATACGATCCCCTTCCATTAAGTAGCTAACATTTAATTAAGTAATTTCCTTATTTTAATTGCATGTGAGTATCCGACCCAATCAGGTGTTGAGATATGATCGTCCAATTGATTTTATTTTCTTTAATTAAGTCCCTTGAATGGTTGTATCACAACATCTGGTTATATATATATATATTTTTTTTTTTTAACTTGAAAGGTTAAGATTGGTGATTGGTAAAATATTTTGATAACTTTATACCTTCATGGTATCTGTTTAAACAGTCAAGTGACGGCTTAATGCTTCGGATGATGATGGTGCATCAAGTGCCTGGCTATTGTTAAAGAGAAAAAAAAATTATTACAGCATATGTAGATTTTCAGAATCAAATTTTAGCTTTCAAATATTGCTGTGCAATTAACTATGTGTTAATAATTTATATAGTAATTTATATGGATTTAAATATATAATAATATCTATTGGAGCTTATAGATTATAATGATTAATTGGTTTGTAGTAAACTTCGACTCAATGTCACATAATAATAGTGATACATAATAATGAAAACATCATTATTAGTTTTAATTAAATATTGTTAAAAGAGCAATTTATTTAAAGACTAAAATTCAATACTTTAATGCATCCCTTTCCGCCCCCTCCTCAAAACAAGTTTCTTCTGAGTTATTTCTTTAGGAGTGTTTAGCCCTCTTGAATTTCTCTCCAGTCACTCTTGGATTTTATTTCTGGATACGGTCCAGAAATAACACCCCCATATAATCTCATATTCATTCTGTTTATTTTCGTCATGTGATATGTCTGATTTCTAAAAGACTCAACACAAAATTACTTTTCTTATTTTTATTATTATTAGAATATTTCATTTAACTTGATCTGGTGTCTGTTTATCAGTATGATTCAAATCTTTGAGAACCTAACTGACCAAGTTCTTTTAATCATAGAAACATGAAGTTTGATATGTCATAGTCCTTCGAGACGCATTTTAGCTCTCTGGATTTTGAACCTCATCACGCTATCTATCCCGGACCTGCCATTGCAATATACTTGGTTTTATTTTAGGAAATAATTCGAGAACCAAAACAGCTAGAAAGTCCAAATTTGGTATGTCGTTGTCTTTTATTGTATGCCAACAGCATACCCGTTCTTCGTACGGAGTATATTATATAAAGAAACTCATAATTCGCAATCATTTGCAAATTCTGTTAAAATATTAAATTTATTGTTCCTAAAGAGAAGTTCAAGAATATCTGTTCTCACTATGCAAAATTATCTTCACGGGCAGATCTGAAGAATAAAACATCCCGCCCCCTTTTGTAAGCAAATTTACAAAAATGGAATTGAATCAATATATGCAACCCCGTACTACTTATATTGTCGCAGATTAGAAAATATGCCAGTGTGTTAGTAGAAGATTACCCGTATTACAGTGAGTCTCAAAAATCTTTGCAAAATAAAAGAGATGACGTAATAAATTGAAAATATCAATAATCCCCGTACTCTTTATACCAGAAGGTCGTAATTGATTCCAATATATGCCAATATATATCAAAACATATGCCAATAGACCAGTACTACTTATATTCTCGTAGATTGGAAGATATACCCGTGTAGACGATTACTTGTACAATGTACAATATATGAGTTTAAACACTTTTTGTCATAATAAAACAATTGCGTAATAACTTGAAAATATCAATAATCTCTGAATCAATAATTCCCGAATATATCAATAATAATAACGTTTAAACCTGAAGACCGTAATTGATATTATCCAGTCAAAAATGCTATAAGAAAAATCAAATCATTCTTTTCTAAAATATATTTTTATATCCATTTATTACTTTCTTTATATACATAATGTATAAGGAAAGTATTGTGACGGGGTCGAACATTCGAATTCGAGTTTTCGACGGGAGAGCACGTTTCAAGCATCCCTGATCACGAATCGAACATTTTTGAGTTGATGTGTGTGTGTGTGGGTGTATCAGTGAGCCTTTGGAGACGATATCTCACAAATGAATGGAGCAATTCGAATGAAATTTGGTGCAAAAATCACAATCCATGAATACTGGAAGCCCACTGCTTTTAAACGCAATCGAATGTTCAGAACTCTCCTAAATTTTCAAGTGAAATTTTGAAAAAATCATCAAAAAATCAAAACCTTTAATAAAGTTACAAAAATGGATATATCTTATGTAATTTTGCCTTAGAAAACGATTGACATAAACTTTGAAACGCTAACATAAACCGTTCTCGAGATATTGCACATTTTTCAAATTAATTTATCCAAAAATCCCATAAATTTAAAAAAAATATTAACTGTGGAGAAACATGTTCACTTTTCACATGTAATATCATGCGATAAATTGGGTGACATCATTGTCGTGGATCTAGCTCGTTCCATTCATGAGAAGAGATACTTTAAGTAATACTTTTGTATTTAAACGCCAATAGTCATTTATCTGCTATAAGAATAACCTATTTCTCCGTCCATAACGCTTGGCGAGATTTTGGCGACGAATTTGGCGGAATGTAGCCAACTTGGTGCCTTTTTTAAATGTTGCCAAATTAACGAAAATCTCGCAAAATGGATTAAAATGACGCTAAATCAATGAAAATGACGACTAATCGTCGAAAACTCAATACCTTGGAAAGAATATAAGTATCTACTAAAAGAAAAACCTATTTTTTTTTACTGTAAAAGTAGTAAATTCATTACATTACATAAGGAAAGTCATGTGTTGCCCACATCAGATTTTTTATTATTCAAATCGAAAAAATAATAATTAAAATTAACGGACAGACTTAATTTAATTGCGTTTCTGAGCAACATGATATAAGATAGAATCTTCCTCATAAACTGCGAAATTAAATAACCATTTTGATTACTTTATACTTTTCATTGTTCAGTAAAAGCTTGTGAAAAATAAACCATTGAGATAGATTTCCCATTTAAATCATGAGCAATTCATGTTTTCAAAAAGTGACAAATTAGCTCAAAAAATCCCCTATCAAACTTAGAGATAAAGTTTTAATTCACTTTCAAACGATTTTTAAGATTGTCGTTTGGATAAACCACGGAGTTAGATAGTAGAACACCTAGGAAAAAGTTTCGGTTTTCGTTAATATCTCGACAACCCCTGGTCTTAGATACTCGAAACTCGGGCTAAATTTATGGGGGGGGCTATTTCAAGGCTATCCACAAAATTTCATCAAATTCGGTTCAGCCGTTCTCCCGTGATGATAAGACAAACGAAAATTTCGTTTTGTACTAATATCTCGAGAACCACTGATCATAGAAACTCCAAACGTAGACTAAATTTTAAGTGGGACAATTTCTAGGTCACCCACAAAATTTCATCAAATTCGGTTCAGCCGTTCTTCCGTGATGATGAGACAAAAGAAAAAAGATTTTTTTACTAATATCTCGAGAACCACTGAGCGTGGAAACTCTAAACATGGACTAAATTTTAAGTGGGGCTATTTCTAGGCTACCCACAAAATTTCATCAAATTCGGTTCAGCCGTTCTCCCTTGATGACGGGACAAGCAGACAGACAGATTTTCAATTTTATTTATATAGATTTAAATTCTATCGCTTTTGAACCTTATAGAACTAACCCATCCCGAGCCTGCCAGAGAAATGTATCATTTTTAATAACACGAGAACCAGAGCAGTTAGAATTTCCAAATTTATAATATAAACACCTTGATTTATCTGTCTGTTTATCTATCTATCTCTGGGTAACGCTTGGCGAAATTTTATTGTCGAAATTGGCAGCATATCGCCAATTTGGCGAGTCTTTTTAAATGATACTAAATTCACGAAAATGTCGCCAAATTGATAAAATTAACGCTAAATCAATGAAAATGACGACTAATTGATGAAAATTCAATATCTTGGAAATAACATAACAAACGACTGTGTGAATAGCCCATTTCTCCGTCCGCCCGTAATGCTTGACGAAAAATTTGGCGAGAGCTTGCAAACTTGACGACTTTTTAAAATATTGCCAAATTGACGAAAATCTCACCAAACTGATAAAAGTAACGCTGAATGGGATTGAAAATTTTTAATTCCCTCATATGACTAGCATACCTTCTAGTTCGATATATTATTGTTTTTCATAGATTTATATTACATACAAACAATAAAAGGGAGTACTTTATAAAGCTACACTTTCTGTTTTTACTTGTCCATACCTAGACTCAATTAAGCAAAATAAACCTTCGGGCCTAAATGCACAAAACAAGAGTAAACATTCTCAGCAGGCTTCCATATCTCATTCATATGCCAAGCAGGGCGTCAAAAGAAGAAAAATAACAAAAACTGCGATTTCTGGGTCATAGGATTATATAAAAAAGACACAATGCACTTTGACTCCTAACCACAATGTGTCCGATCGTCAATTACGCAAGGACATAATTAGAGAGTAATTTAACTCTCGTTATAAAAGTAATTTGGAAATATCTGGAATGTGATTCTCCAAGCGACTTTAACATACATTAATATCCCGTTTTGGTTATACCTACTTCTATCAGAATATAATAGAGAAATATTTTAATGTGGACATCATATGACTTTCCCCACATGATGCAATGACTTTACTTCTTTTACAGCTAAATATCGGTGCTCCAGATCTGCGGCTCAATGTTTTTAGCATTGAATTAACACCACGTAAATTAAACCTGGGTACTTTTGGGAAACGTATGAGTTCAAACTGACTGACTTATTTATACTCACGTGAAAAACTCTCATCGAAATGCAATTAACACTTAACTAATATCCCGTAAAAAAAATTAATACTAGCCGAATACCCGTTGAAAATCAACGGTATCACTATAAGCAGACCCCGAATAACATTAATTTTTTAAAAATTCAATTTTTTTTTCAGTGGTCCTGGTTCAAACTGTTTACCCGTGAAACAAATTCCAAATATATTCCTCACTTCAGACTGGGCATTTCTCATTTATTTAGCTAATAAAACCTTTAAATGTTGACATCCCTAAATTAGCAAATAACAGAAAGCTGAAGTTATACACTTTAACGATCTATCTATCTCCTTGCACCAATTTTAAAGTCTCTCAGTGCGAAGTCTGTTTTACTTGTACTATCATTTCACATTTCGAACGTTTTGCTGTGGAGCACTTCTCTGTACAGAAATTTTTAAAAATTCGAATTTTCTTTCACCTTACGATTGCCATGTGTATCAAATATCACATCTACTACATCACTCAATAAGTCTCCGGTCTAACTATGAAAAACATTTTTTTTTTTTTAAATTCGACTTTATTCATCAAGATACTTTCCTTCAAGACTGATACATTCATTCCAACGCTCCTCTAACTTTTCGATGCCTTTTTTGTAGAACGATTTGTCTTTGCTCTCAAAATAGGCCTCAGTTTCAGCAATCACTTCTTCATTTGAGCCAAATTTCTTTCCCTAGAGCATCTTTCTGATGTCTGTAAAAAGCCAGTAGTCGCTGGGTGCCAGATCTGGAGAGTACGGTGGGTGAGGAAGCAATTCGAAGAGTTATTCATATAATTTAACCATCGTTTTCATCGACTTGTGACACAGGGCATGTCTTGTTGTATTTGGTCCTGTGTGAGCAAATGCGGCACCCATTTCGAAAGGAACTTACGCATGCTCAAATTTTCGAGTAAAATTGTAAACACACTACCTTCTGATACCTTTAAGATGTCAGATATCTCACGCAACTTCACTTTACGGTCTTTCAAAACTATTTTGTGGACTTTTTTTATGTTTTCCGGAACAACTGCCGATTTTGGGCGACCAGAGCGTTCAGCATCATCGGTGTTTGTACGACCGCGTTTAAATTCAGCATACCAGTCAATAATAGTTGATTTCCCTGGTACAGAGTCTCCATAACGCTTATCAAGTCACTGTTTGGCTTCAACAGTATTTTTCCCCATCAAAAAACAATGTTTAATCAACACACGAAATTATTTTTTATCCATTGTTTTGTAAATTACAAAACTGGGGTCACTAAAACCACTGTAACCTATAAACTAATTGTCAGAATGTTATGAAATTTTGACACGTATCGTTTGAAGGTTGGTACTATCCAGAAATCATATGGGTCTGTCTATAGTGTTGCCATATATGTGTCAAACCGGAGACTTATTGAGTGAAGTGTTATATCTCATCTAAAATGAAGTATTTCTCTGTTATTCCCCAAGTAGAATATTTTAGTGTGCGGTACCCTTAAAAAAGTAAATATTAGTAAACTAAAATTATATACTTTCTTCCTTTCGAACTATCGACACTCACACACAATTTATAATATATATCTGATGGTGAAGTATGTTTTTCTATAATTTCAGCTTTAGAACGTTTTGGTGTGGAGCACCCTATCCTCATTTACCATTTTTTGAAAAATTTGATTTTTCCAGTGTATTTTATTGAATAACTGTCCTGTGTAAAATATTTCAAATCTCCATCTCACTTAAAAGAACGCGTTTATCATTTATTCGTCAAATCGAATATTTTTGTATACGGCAAACCCTAAAGTAGCAAATATTGAAAAATTAGAATTGCGCGCTTTCTTTCTTTGGAACTAGGAATCCATACATCAAATTTGATGTCTATCTCATCGCGAAATTTGCTTTTCTATTGCTTCGCATTTCGAATATTTTGATGTGGAGTACCCCTTCTACAGAGCATTTTTGATTCCAGAGGGTTTTATTGAACCATTGACCCTTGTATCAAATTACTTAACTCCATCTCACTTAAAACAGGCGTTCTTCATTTATTCGGCAAATCCAACATTTTGTCGTGCAGCACCCCTAAAGTAAAAATTTATGTAAAAATAAAATTATGCACTTTCTTCTTTTCCACCTATTTACCATTACCTCAAATTTAAAATCTCTATCTCATCGCGAAGTATGTTTTCTGTCATTTTACATTTCGAACATTTTTCTGTGGAGCACCCACCCACCTAAATGAAATTTTTGGAAACTCTGTTCCTCTTGACTTTTTTGTTAGATGATTGTCCCATATACCAAATTTCAAGTCTCTATTTTAAAGGAGGCGTTTCACATACATTCGGCAAATCGAACATTTCTGTGTGCGGAACCCCCTTAAGTTGCAAATATTGTAAAACTTAAATTACACATTTTTTCCTTCGAACCATCTACCCCCACACACCAAATTTGAAGGCTCTATCCCACTGCGAAGCATGCTTTTCTATCATTTTACATTTCGAACGTTTCTATGGGGAAGTACCCACCCCTAAAATTAATATTTTTGAGAAATTCCATTATTGAATTTTTATTAGATAATTGACCCATATTCCAAATATCAAGCCCATATCCCGTTTCACAGGATGCGTTTCTCATTTATTCCAAAAATCGAACGTTTTGGTGTGCAGTAACCCTAAAGTAAAAAATATTGGAAAACTGAAATTGTACAAATTTTTCACTTCCAAACTATCTACACCTGCACCAAGTTTTAAATCTCTGTCTCATCCCGAAAACCTTTGACAGTTGACCTTCTTACATATTAACACATTTATACATTGTGAGCAGATAGTAATAATAATTAGAACTTTCTTATGACTGAGTCTCACTTTTTGGTGTTATTAGTTGTTTCATGTAAATCGCTTGATTTTTTTCCCAAGAATGTGTTGCATGCCTTCAAGAAGTTTATCAAATATCTATCTTAGCTTTCTTCTTTTTATCGTAATTGGATAAAATTTGAAACTAGGAGTTTACCATTTGAAATTCATTCTCTGACAGAAGTGAGAGCAAAAATTTTAAAAATCTGATGTGGGCTGCACATGACTTTCCTTATATAATGCAATGAATTTACTACTTTTACAGCAAAAAAATAGCTTATTCTTATAGCAGATACTTATATTCTTTTCAAGATATTAAATTTTCGTCAATTAGTCGTCATTTTCATTGAATTAGCTTCATTTTTAACCATTTGGCGAGATTTTCGTTAATTTGGCGACAGTTAAAAAGTCGCCAAGTTGGGGATATTCCGCCAAATTTGTCGCTAAAATCTTGCCGAGTGTTATGGAAGGAGAAATAAGTCATTCTTATAGCAGATAAATGACTATTGGCGTTCAAGTACAAAAGTATTACTCAAAGTATCTTTTCCCAGGAATGGAACGAGCTAGATCCACGAAAATGATGTCACCCAATTTATCGCATGATATTAGATATGAAAAGTGAACATGTTTCTCAACAGTTAATATATTTTTTTTAATTTATGAGATTTTTTTATAAATTTATTTGAAAAATGTGCAATATCTCGAGAACGGTTCATGCTAGCGTTCTAAAGTTTATGTCAATCGTTTTCTAAGGGAAAATTACATATGAAATGTCTATTTTCGTAACTTTATTAAAGGTTTTGATTTTTTAATGATTTTTTCAAAATTTCACTCTAAAATTTAGGGGGTTTCTGAACATTCGATTCTGTTTCAAAACAATAGGTTTCCAGTATTCACGGATTGTGATTTTTGTACCAAATTTCGTTCGAATCGCTCCAGTCGTTCGTGATATATCATCTCCACAGTCTCACTGACACACACACATACTTTCACACACACACACATACTTTCACACACACACACAGACATCACCTCAAAAATGTTTGAATCGTGATCAGGGATTCTTGAAACGTGCTCTCTCGTCGAAAACTCGAATTCGAATTTTCGACCCCGTCACAATACTTATATATTATGTATATAAGGAAAGTAAAAAGAGAAAGCCGGAGACGTGTTCCTCAAGTTCACCCAACCCTTACCTAAGGCTCCTATATAGACAGGCTGGCGCAACCGCCATTGAAGCTCCTGCCGTAACTGTCTGTTACCGTCTGCCTATGCTATTTCAATGGCGAACGCACGTTACTTGTCTGATGTTTGTTAAGTATTTTATCTGTAAAATGGGTGATTATGGTATAATAAATGGCACTAATCGTTGGAGAAAGAAGTTGGAAATGTTTAAATTTCCTCAAGATCCCGAGAAAAGGAAAATATGGCTTTATAAACTGCCGAAGAAATGGATGGATTCCTGGATATTTACCTGAATTGCGCACTGTAAGTAGTTTCATATTTTACGCTTCCTTTTATCTTTTTAAAAGTAAATGTATGTTAAGGTCTTGAAAAGAAGGTTCGAAAATTGGTTTTTTAAAGCTGAACTTTCAATAAATTAATTTTTTATAATAGTTAAATAGGTTTTTTCTTACAATGCAATTCTAGGGTTGCTATCGCATTTTGGCGTCGGTTTATCGATGACTTATCGCCAAGATAGCAAGCTTTGACTTTGAAATTTGTGTTTTTATGTAATTATTGTACTTTTCAAAGACTATTTTGTATTTCAATTTTAAAATATGCGCATTAATATAAAATTTTAACAATTGTTTGTAGAAATATGCAAAAACTGTATTTAAAAAAAAATAAAAACATGCTATTTTGATTGTCTCCAAAGCATTTATAAAATTAATATTTTTTTTTTATGATTAAGTATTCAGCGTACATTCTAGAACGTTACAAGCAAATATGTTTTTGATTGCCTATTTCTCATTTTAAGTTAGCATAGACTTATGCTGCTAGAGATTTTTAACATTTCTGCAGTTGCTATATTTTGTTTGTAATAATATGAATTGCATGCATTATTTTGACTCATTGATTTTCCTATTTTATGTTATTTATATTATTGATATATTATCTTGTCAAGTATAGTTAAACTTAAGCTTTAAAATACTATGGCATTTATGTAACATTAAAAATCGCATACCTGATATTGCTTGAAATAATTTCTCAAAGTAACTGAATAATGGAAAGTCAATTCTCTATTAAGATAGATATAAGCTATCTATATTAAGATATTTCTACATGTGAAGGCTAAATTTTAAATCCATTTAGAAGATCAATAATTTATCTTACAAATTAACCCACAATGTTGAATTGGACAATAGCTTTTTGTAGCTGATTCTGCACCGATAATGAATAAAAATATGGTATAATATGCTGAAAAAATATTCCAAACTTTTCCTTTTAATTTGCCACTATTCAACTCGGGTATGTTGTACCTTTGATAGTAATTTTTATTGAAACTATTTCTGTTTACAAATTTAATGAATCTGTTTTCCCGAGCATCATTTATTTGCAATTTTTACATAAAATTTAAAGTTCTGGAATTTAGCAGATTTTTAAATGCAGTCTAATTTAAATTATATCAAATTTAGTATTTTATGGAAATTATAATTTTGAGATATGCTTCTTATTTAGCAGAGTATGTGCACATTTTTATATCAACTTTATGTTGAATTTAGAATAAAATACGTTTTTGATTATAAGAAATTTGTAAATGAAGTTTCAGTATCATGAGACTTAACCATCGATAGTATGCTTATACCTGCACAGTTTTAATGTTTGTTTTGTTTGCAAAGTGTGCTATACTTTTGAGTATTATGCAGTAGTAAATTTGAATATGTTAAACTGTATCAAGCATGTTTAAGTTTGAAAATTCTGTTTTCTGTCAGATTGTAGTTGTAAAAAATGTTTAAATGAGTCCAAAATGCTTATTAACTGTAGTAGTAACATAAAATAATTGCTCAGCAAGTATATATTGATGAGCTGGAATTGATATGAATGTATCGGCTGTTACAAAATATTTCAAGATCTGAGTAACTGGTTGCTAAATTATGAAAAGTGCTGGAAATTAAGGGCAAAATGAAAGTAAATTAAAAACATTTGTAATTGTCTAAGTTTCTATTATTTTCTCCTAGCATACTAATTCAACATTTAGTGATAGTTTTGTTCTCAATGTTTTCAAAAATTTGTTTGTAATATTTTAAATCCTCTTTATTAAAGGGATATTTTGAAAAGTCCCAGCATGAAGCTGATAATTGGAGAAATTTAAAGCTCTGATATGCAAAGTCATCCTGCATTACTCCAATCTAAACATGCGAAATACCTAAAGGCTGGATCCAATTTAGATCATCAAGAAGTGAATTGTACAATTGACACGAGGTAAACTTTCCAAACTTTTCTTTGATTTAATACTTAATATAAATTCTGTGGATTTCACCATTGCTTTGAAATATAACTTTCCTTATACACACATAGGGATATAATAAGGGAAACATTATGACAGGGTTGAAAATTTAATTGTATGGTATCTTCATTAGAATACTTTCATAGTGTACTTTTGCGTATGTTTTTAAGCTGAAAATAGATATCCTTCAAGAATTTTTTTCAAGTTGTGAACATTTTCTATATTGAAATTTCATGTTCTCTATGAAAATTAATTTTGTGCCAAACTGTATAATTTAAAGTGTTTTTTCATCTCCCTTCTGCTTGTGGCGGATACCATTACAATTTACCATTATCTACTGTTATATTTTTACTCAAGTTATAAATATTTTCAATTTTTATGACAAGTTTTTAATTCATGCTGAATTGCATATTTTGAAAAATATGTTTTTCTTGCTCCTGCTTTTGATGGACTCATACATTTACCGAATTTTCTTCAAATTGTGACCATTTTCTATATTGAAAGTTCAAATTTAAAATGAAAATTTATAATTTTGTGCCAAACTGTATATATAATTTGAAATTTTTCTTGTATCTCCCTTATACTTGTGGCGGATTCTGCTACATTTTACCATTATCTACTGTTATATTTATAATCAAGTTATAAATACTTCGCAATTTTATATGATAAGTTTTGATTTTGTGTCAAATTGCATACTTTGAACAATATGTGCTTCTCGCTCCTGCTTTTGATGGACTCATACAATTACTGAATTAGGAATTTCTTCAAGTTGTGACCATTTTCTATATTGAAAGCTGAACTTCTATTTGAAAATTAATTTTATGATCTCTATAATTTGAAAAGTATTTAACTCCCTTTTGCTTGAGGCAGGTTCCATTACAATTTACCATTATTTACTTTTATATATTTCCTCAAGTTATAAATATTTTTCAGTTTTTTTATATGACAAGTTTTGATTTTGTGCTGAGTTGCATGTTTTGGAAAATATGTTCACATTGCTACTGCTAATGGTGGATTCCTACAATTGCTGAATTAGAATTTTCTTCAAATTGTGACCATTTTCTGTATTGAAAGTTCAAGTTTTATACGAAAATTTATAATTTTGTTCCAAATTGTATTTAAGTTAAAAATTATCTCAATCTCCCTTCTGCAGGTGGTGGATTCTATTACAATTTACCATTATCCACTGTTATATAAGTTATAAATAATACTTTCCAATTTTATATGACAAGTTTTAATTTCGTGCCAAATTGTATATTTTGAAAAATATGTTCTTTTCGCTCCTGCTTTTGATGGACTCTTACAATTACTGAATTAGGAGTTTCCTCAAGTTGAGACCATTTTCTAAATTGAAAGTTCAAGTTTTATATGAAAATTTATAATTTTGTGCCAAACTGTATAATTTGAAAAGTATCTCTATTTAAATTTCAAGCTTTTAATCTTGTGTCAAGCTGTATAATTTGAGAAATATGTTTATCACCATTACATTTTACAGATTTAGAATAGCAAAATTTGAGTTATTTTTCATCAGGATATAATTCATTATGCTGAAAACTTTTAAAACATAGAGTTGAATTTAAACGTTAAAATGCATACAGTGCAAATATGCAATATTTATTACAAATAGGCTGGCACTTGATACACCATCATTCGCCTATACATCGGCCAACATTGTGAACCATTTTGCTGTCACAAATTACGCAACATATAAGCTGATTTAGGATGGATGCAACACTAAATATAAATTTAAAAGAACTTTAAAAATCACGATTTTTACATTGGGAAAAAAGATGGACGCAATATTTTATTTTCAAGTGGGGTACATGATTTCTTCATATAATATGGGTGTCATTATTATTTTAATTTTTATTTTAAAATCTACCAAACATATTTTGCTCAAATTTTTTTTATAAATTTTATGGGATAATTTGGATATTTTTAAAAATTTTCAAAACAATTTGTGAATTTTAACTTTGCTTAAAAATGTTAAAAATATTAGTTCCCAGAGGGTACAGTGTATTTCACTTTTTCAACCCGGGTTCAATCCAAAACTAATTGGATGATATTATTCATTTACATTCCCATATGTCCCACAGACTGTCTGAACAACATACTAAAATTTTATTTTGATAGTCATTTTTATGGCAATTATCGTATTAATGGACAGACAGACAGAGTGAATGAACAAAGTTATAAGAACTTTTCAACTATGTTGTAAAGTGTTATAAAGAATTTTTTTGCATCAAAATGCAGTTCTAGTTTTTAAAAGTACTAGTGTATGGGGCTGAAAATTTCATATCAAAATATTATGACATTTTTGAAAGTGTGAAATATATTTTGAAATTTCATTATTATTTTAATTGTATTTAATCATACCTTGTTCTTTCAGGTTACTCTTTTCCGATTCATTTTGGGTTCCACACACATAGCTTGTTGAAATTATTTGAACCTCATCAATTAGAGATTCGTCATGACTCATAACAGATTATTTAAAAGATGTATTAAATGATCTATAAATGCATCTATTACTATTCAAAATACTAAGAAATCTGTATAAATGTTAAGATTTGCTGTCTCAATAAAATGTTAAATTGTCCATCTGTGTTATTTGTTTTCTCCAAAATTCAACAATTTGCTGAGAAGTAAATTGTGCTAATTTTTTCAATCGCATCCGTATATTTACCTTGTAAAATATTAACTTTTACTGTTTACCTTCTTTCACTTTTGAATATAAAATAGTGATTTGAAAGTGAAGTTTATATAATTTTTTCAAAGTTAATATACAAACTGTTCGTGTAAACTTTGTAAAAACTGTTTAAATCATAATACATTGAAAATGAACAATTATGATTGAATGTGTAAATTTTGCAGAAAATAGTAGAGATTAAAACAAATTATATTATATAACCCAAAGAAATGAGGACACACCATCTTTCAAGCTAAAACCAATTGC
Source organism: Amaurobius ferox (assembly GCA_951213105.1). Taxonomy (NCBI): domain Eukaryota; kingdom Metazoa; phylum Arthropoda; class Arachnida; order Araneae; family Amaurobiidae; genus Amaurobius; species Amaurobius ferox. The sequence goes on along the minus strand of OX578153.1, from coordinate 30,248,845 downwards.
CATCCAACCACATGTCGAAACATAATTGCATAAAATGTAATTCGAAAATTTTACCAACAGTAAGTTCAAATGTTGCTATAGTTTATTTATTTGTGAAGAATTAGGAATTGCACATGAGTAATTTAGTTAAACTTACGAACATTAACTCAGAAATATATAAACATGTTGGTATAAAAATTTATAATGTTTTTAGAAAATCGATATTCTAAAGGAAAATAGACATTCATTAATATTAACCTATACTTAATAAAATATATAATATTAACAGGACTTAAAATTTATTAACTGAATACAAATTGTTTTTTTAATCATAAGGGAGATATTTTTATGAGAGTAATCTCTTCTTTGAGCATCCAGGGAATGGGTAGTTTTATGTCAAAACATTGCCATTAAGAATGCATTCGTACTAATGCTATGTATAAGTATGAATGTAATTTTCATGTGAAACTATATCAGATATCATGGGCATACAAGGAAAGAACATTTATAGCAAAAATGCAATAAATGAATTATCTATTGCAATAAGTAAAAAATTTTGTGTTCTGTCTACATGCAATAAAAACAAAGTGCTAGATATTAATACTTGTTTTACAATAAATAACATGGAACTAACAACTAGTGATGCGCTCATTTTAAAAAATGATGTCCTAGTTATATTAAAAAGCACAGTATAAAATAAACACATTTCTAAAATGTAATATCAGTATTTTTAAATAAAATAAAGAAAATGCATGTCAAGCAAAATAAGATTATTTAGAAACGTTCAAACTCTAAAATCCATTTATCTCAAAATTATCTTTTTGAATTTAGTGTTTTTTCTTCTTGTGTACCATGATATATTCTTCATATCCAGTAAAGTGAATCTGAAACTTGAATGACAAGTACCCTAGCAATTTTTCATTTTCATGAATATTCTACGATACAATATTTTAGAATTGAGAGGCTTTTTGTTGAATGTCTATAAAAAGTATACAGTTGAAAATATATGTATTCTAGGAATTTATAGCTATTTAAATTCACGATGAAAAGAGGAAAAAATTTAATGGTTAATTCTTTACTACTGCTTATAAAATTACAGAAGTGGTGTATTATAATTATCAGCTTTCAAGTTCAATGCAATTATAAGTTATTTTTTTAAATAATAAATAGCAACATGTGTTAACAGAATTTTATTTTGACTCATGGTTCTTTTTTGCTATATGTAAGTTTCTATTTTAAAAACAATGTCCTCCATGAAAGATGCTATCGTTTGACAGTATGGCCATATGATCTTGATAAATTAAAGCTTCAATAACATCGCAAGAAAAAATTTCTAGTGGGAGAGGGTTTAGTAACCAAGTATTTTGCTTTCTATTTCTCCATATATTGTTTCTTTGAAATTTAATGGATTCGAGGGGGGGGGGCACGACCTCTGAATTCCCTTCCTTGGCAATGCCTCTGAATCTCTGCAAATGTATGTATAAATTATCCAGTAAAAAGAAAGCATTGGTGTTTAAATGTAATGTTGTGTTCTGTTAAAGTAAACAAAAATATTTAAAAAATAATAGGGGAGATGGAATTTTATATCCTATCACTAGTTGGGTGTGCACTTTTGCATTACTACATCTGAGTTAGGGATGGATATAAGACATGAAGTAAGGAACAATAGATCATTAATTAGAAAAATCTAGGCTATAAGCAAGTATTGTAAGAAAATATACTTGATATTTGTTAAACTTTTACCATTTAAAGCAGAGGGTCAGCCATTTTCCCTTAGCTACGGTATTCGGGTTTAACTTCATCACTGTCGAAGGGCTTTTGGCGTCCATGTCAAAATGCCCCCCCCCCCCCCCCCGGCATTTGTTTTTCAGAATCAGAAATTTAATTTTAATGATAAAGCAGGGTTTAGCAACGAAAGTCCCCCCACCAGTTGGAAGTTTCCAGTTTTTATTAAATTTAGACAAATACCCCCCCCCCCTTCATCCCAAATAAATAAAGTGAAATAAATCATAATAATAATCTGTTAATGTCTGTTTAAAGAACGCTATCGAGTAATATCAAAATAGGTATAAATATGTTAATAGTCAAAGACGTTTTTATGTTGTTTAAAAAAAAAATTTAGAATTGTTACTATTTTTAAACACATTAATTCTTGTCAAATTATTACAAAAATACTCAAAATAGAAACATTGCATGCAAAATTTGATTAATAACACGTTTCATTCTAATCAAAATAAGAAGTATTATATTTTATATAAAATATTACATTTAAAATGTGCGTTTTAAAAGCATAAAAATTTTCGAGACTCGGATAAAATCCGTGTTTGACAGTCGATAGCTTAAAAAAAAGACGCATAGAAATGCGCCATTATAGCGATAAATGGCAAGAGAAAGTAACCCCGCTTTTCGCCAAGCACAGCGGTCGCTCCCACAGGAGCTTCAATGGCCGCTCTTGCGCCAGCCTGTATATATAGGAGCCTTACCCTTACCCGTGGCGGGGACAATAATGGACCCAACCTGAATCTTATCCCTACACTGTATACTGACACACGTGATGTACAGCCTATGTAGTTAGAACACTTCGCCAACAGAACTCGATTCCGATGTCTAGACCCGAGTTCCAGTCAATGTATCAACTTGTAACCTATTCTAGTACACAAATGAGTTATCAAACTGATACATTCCAAAACTCTAACACCTACTACTCTCTACTTATTTATATAACATTGTTGCTGCCTTAAAAAAATCTGATGTGGCCAACACATGACTTTCTTTAATGCAATGAATTTACTACTTTTACAGTAAAATCACATAGGTTATTCTTATAGTAGATACTTATTTTCTTTCCCAGATATTGAATTGTCGTCAATGAGTCATCATTTTCATTGATTTAGCGTCATTTTTATCCATTTGGCGAAATTTTCATTAATTTAGCAACACATGTAAAACGTCGCCAAATTGGCGACATTCCCCCAAATTCGTCGCCAAAATCTCGCCAAGCGTTACGGGTGGAAAAATAAGTTATTCTTATAAAGATAAATGACTATTGGCGTTCAAATACAAAAGTATTACTCAAAGTATCTTTTCTCATGAATGCAATGAGCTAGATCCACGAAAATGATGTCACCCAATTTATCCCATGATATTACATATGAAAAGTGAACATGTTTCTCAATAGTTAAAATTTTTTTCAATTTATGGGATTTTTTTAAAAATGTATTTGAAAAACGTACAATATCTCGAGAACGGTTCGTGCTAGCTTTCTAACATTTATGTCAATCGTTTTCTAATGAAAAATTACACCAGAAATGTGTAACTTTATTGTATAACTTACTATTTGTGTAACTTTATTAAAGGTTTTGATTTTTTATGGATTTTTTGAAATTTCACTCGAAAATTTAGGAGGGTTCTGGACATTCGATTACGTATAAAAACAATAGACTTCCAGTATTCACGGGTTGTGATTTTTATACCAAATTTCGTTTGAATCGGTCCATTCGTTCGTCAGTTATCGTCTCCACAGGCTCACTGACTGACAGACTCACTGAAACACACACACACACACACACACGCGCACACACACATATACTCTCACACACACACACACACAGACATCACCTCAAAAATGTTCGATTCGTGATCAGGGATGCTTGAAACGTGCTTTCCAGTCGGATACTCGAATTCGAATTTTTGACCCCGTCACAATACTTTCCTTATACATTATTGTATATAAGGAAAGTAAAAATCTGATGTGGGCAACACATAACTTTCCTTATATAATGCAATGAATTTACTATTTTTATTTTTCTTATATACATAATGTATAAAGAAAGTTTTGTGACGGGATCGAAAATTCGAATTCGAGTTTTCGACGGAAGAGCACGTTTCAAGCATCCCTGATCACGAATCGAACATTGTGAAAGTAAGTGTGTGTATGTGTCAGTCAGTGAGACTGTGGAGACGATAACTGACGAACGAATGGACCGATTCGAACGAAATTTGGTACAAAAATTACAATCTGTAAACACTGTAAGCCTATTGTTTTTATAAGCAATCGAATGTTCAGAACCCCCCTAAATTTTCGTTTATATGTAATTTTATTTAATATGTATTACCATGCGATAAATTGGGTGACATCATTCTCGTGGATCTAGCGCGTTCCATTCATGAAAAAATATACTTTGAAAAATACTTTTCTATTTGAACGTAAATAATCATTTATCTGCTGTAAGAATAACTTATTTTTCTATCCATAACGCTTGGCGAGATTTTGGCGACGAATTTGGTGGAATATCGCCAACTTGGCGGCTTTTTTAAATGTTGCAAGATTAACGAAAACTCGCCAAATGGATAAAATGACGCTAAATCAATGCAATTGATGACTCATTGACGAAAATTCGATATCTTGGTAAGAATATAAGTATCTACTATAAGAATAACATTTTTTTAACATTAAAAGTACTAAATTCATTGCATTATATAAGGAAAGTCATGTGCTGCCCACATCAGATTTTTACAATAAAACAATATATTTTTCTTATAGTAGCTATTTATATTCTTTCCAAGAAATAGAATTTTCGTCAATGAGTTGTCATTTTCACTGATTTAGTGTTAGTTTTATCCATTTGGCGAGATTTCCGTTAATTTGGCAACATTACAAAAGTCGCCAAGTTGGCAACATTCCGCCAAATTTGGCGCCAAAATCTCGCCAAGCGTTATGGACTGCGAAATAAGTTATTCTTATAGCAGATAAATAACTATTGGCGCTCAAATACAAAAGTATTACTCAAAGTATCTTTTCTCCCGAATGGATCGAGCTATATTCACGAGAATGGTGTCACCCAATTTATCGCATGATGTTACATATGAAAAGTGAACATGTTTCTCAACAGTTAATATATTTTTTATAATTTATTTGATTTCTTGATAAATTTATTTAAAAATGTGCAGTATCTCGAGAACAGTTCATGCTAGCATTCTTAAGTTTATGTCAATCGTTTTCTAAGGAAAAATTACGTTAGAAATGTCTATTTGCGTAACTTTATTATAGATTTTGATTTTTTGATGATTTTTTCAAAATTTCACTCGACAATTTAGGGGGGTTCTGAACATTCCATTACGTTTAAAAACAATAGGCTTCTAGTATTCACAGACTGTGATTTTTGTACCAAATTTCGTTCGAATCGGTCTATTTGTTCGTCAGTTATCATCTCCACAGTCTCACTGACGCACACACACATACATACTTTCACACACACACACACAGATATCGCCTCAAAAATGTTTGATTCGTGATCAGGGATGCTTGAAACGTGCTCTCCCTTCGAAAACTCGAATTCGAGTTTTCGACCCCGTCACAATACTTTCCTTATACATTATTGTATATAAGGAAAGTAAAAATCTGATGTGGGCAACATATAACTTTCCTTATATAATGCAATGAATTTACTATTTTTATTTTCCTTATATACATAACGTATAAGGAAAGTTTTGTGACGTGATCGAAAATCGTCTTTCTCACATCATAACACATTTTCAAGTAGCTAGTGATTTTTTTTTCAAGTGATACAAGATACAATTTGGAAAAACTGTGTTGGTGTACCAAATGATCACAATTACAGCATGTTGAACTTCATTTAAAAGGACTTGAGAGAATCTTTCGAATGATAGTAAGTTTGACAATGTAATTGCTAGGGGGTGGTAACTTAGCTCCCATGGGTGCTAATGTCATCACAAACACAAATGTCTGATTTGTGCAGCACATAACTTTCACTTCACTCAAATTAATTTTCTCTTTCTTTCTTTAATAATTTGCTAAATTCAGTTTAATTTATCATCAAAATAACTTATAAAAAAATCTGATGTGAACAACACATGACTTTCCTTATATAATGCAATGAATTTACTACTTTTGCAGTTAAAAAAATGTTACTCTTGTAGTAGATACTTATATTCTTTCCAAGATATTGAATTTTCTTCAATTAGTCGTCATTTTCATTGATTTAGCGTCATTTTTATCAATTTGGCGAGATTTTTGCTAATTTGGCAGCAATTAAAAATGTCGCCATGTTGGCGATATTCCGCCAAATTCGTCGCCAAAATCTCGCCAAGCGTTATGGACGGAGAAATAAGTTATTCTTACAGCAGATAAATGACTATTGGCGTTCAAATACAAAAGTATTACTCAAAGTATCTCTTTACATGAATGGAACGAGCTAGATCCACGAGAATAATATCACGAAATTTATCACAAGGTATTACAAATGAAAAGTGAACATGTTTCTCAATAGGAAATATATTTTTTTTTTATTTTATATAACTTTTTGATTATTTTTTTAAAAAATGTGCAATATCTCGAGAACGGTTCATGTTAGAGTTCTAAAATTTATGTTAATCGTTTTCTAATGAAAAATTACATAAAAAATGTCTATTTGCGTAATTTTATTAGCGGTTTTGATTTTTTGACGATTTTTTCAACATTTCACTCGAAAATTTATGGGGGTTCTGAACATTCGATTGCGTATAAAAACAATAGGCTTCCAGTACTTACGGATTGTGATTTTTGTACCAAATTTCGTTAGAATCGGTCCATTTGTTCGTCAGTTATAGTCTCCAAAGTCTCACTGACACACACACACACATACTTTCACACACACACGCACACACACACACACACACATACTTTCACACACACACACACACACACATACTTTCACACACACACACAAACACATACTTTCACACACACACACACATACTTTCACACACACGCACGCACACACACACAGACATCACTTCAAAAATGTTTGATTCGTGATCAGGGATTTTTTTTTCAATTTATACTTTAAAACTTAGAAAATGGAGACAAAACCGAAACTTTCCACGCGGAACAAGTGGGCATTCGATCTCTGACCCAAGCTATATGTCTATATACGTATAACAACAACAGAAAACTCTGCATTCACATCTACATAATTTACGTCGTTTACCATGTAAATTGGATCCAAATAGTTTCAGTGGTTTTTGAAATTGCTAAGTGTCCCTGATTTTGACAAAATCTCTTTTGATGGCTGAATTACATTTTTCAGAATTTTACTTTCCTTATATACATAATGCATAAGGAAGGTATTGTGATAGTGTCGGAAATTCAAATTCTAGTTTTCGACGGGAGAGCACGTTTCAAGCATCCCTGATCACGAATCAAACATTTTTGAAGTAATGTCTGTGTGTGTGTGTGTGTGTGTGTGTGTGTGTATGAGTATGTGTATGTGTGTGTGTGTGTATGTCTCAGTAAGTCTGTGGAGACGATAACTGACGAACGAATGGACCGATTTGAATGAAATCTGGTACAAAAATTACAATCCGTAAACACTGGAAGCCTATTGTTTTTATACGCAATCGAATGTTCAGAACCCTCCCCCCTAAATTTTCGAGTGAAATTTTGAAAAAATCGTCAAAAAATCAAAACCGCTAATAAAGTTACGCAAATAGACATTTCTTATGTAATTTTTCATTAGAAAACGATTGACATAAATTTTAGAACGTTAACATGAACCGTTCTTGAGATATTGCACATTTTTCAAATAATTATCAAAAAGTCATATAAAATAAGAAAAAATATTTCCTATTGAGAAATATGTTCACTTTCATATGTAATACTATGCGATAAATTGGGTGACATCATTCTCGTGGATCTAGCTCGTTCCATTCATGAAAAAAGTTACTTTGAGTAATACTTTTGCATTTGAACGCCAATAGTCATTTATCTGCTGTAAGAATAACTTATTTCTTTGTCCATAACGCTTGGCGAGATTTCGGCGACGAATTTGGTGGAATGTCGAAAACTTGGCGACTTTTTTAAATGTCTCTAAATTAACAGAAAACTCGCCAAATGGATAAAAATGACTCTAAATCAATGACGACTCATTGATGATGACGACAGGGAAAATGACGACTCATTGACGGAAATTCAATATCTTGGAAAGTATATGAATAACTACTATAAAAATAATCTATTTTTACTTTCCCTGCAATACATGGTAATGTATAGGGAAAGTATTGGAATCATGCCGAAAATCGCAACTCGAGTTTTCGACGGATCTACACGTTTCGAGACCTCTAGAACACGAAAAAACCATTTTTAGCGTGACGTCTGTGTGTGTGTGTCTGTCTGTCTGTCTGTGTGTCTGTCTGTGTGTCTGTCTGTCTGTCTGTCTGTCTGTCTGTGCAGATTTTGTATCCACTCTAACTAAAAAAACTAATGGACCGAATTTCACAAAATTTGGTAGTTAAGTCACTTGTGGGCGGGGCTGGTGCTGATTAGTTTTGGGTACGATTCGGGACAAAAGAACCGGCCTTTTTTTGCGAAATGGCCCGCAAAAGCTTGTATCCACTCTAACTGAAAAACTAATGGACCGAATTTCACAAAATTCGGTAGATGAGTCACGTATAGGTCACCCTGGTGCTGATTAGATTTTGGTACGATTCGGAAAAAAATAACCTGCCTTTTTTTGCTGAATGGCCAGCAAAAATCGTCCAAATCTAAACTAAAGAACTACGTATGCTCAAATATATCCATTAAATGCTTGTTTAATACGTAATTTTTAGCGAAGAAAAGAATAAGACCAATCCCATTACATTAGGACCAGCCGTTCTCGAGATATTTTAATTTTTCGTATTTTTTCTACGCCACCTTTGAAAGTAAGTCCGGTTACCGAATGAGAACGAAAATTGAATTAAAAGTGAAATAAATTTAATTAAAATAAAGAGAACGTGGATATAAGTCTGCAGGGAAAGTCATGTGCTGCCCACATCAGATTTTTACTTTCCCTGCAATATATGGTAATGTATAGGGAAAGTATTGGAATCATGTCGAAAATCGCAACTCGAGTTTTCGACGGATCTACACGTTTCAAGACCTCTGGAATACGAAAAAACCATTTTTAGCGTGACGTCTGTGCGTGTGTCTGTGTGTCTGTCTGTGCGTCTGTCTGTCTGACTGTCTGTCTGTCTGTGCAGATTTTGTATCCACTCTAACTAAAAAACTAATGGACCGAATTTCACAAAATTTGGTAGGTAAGTCACTTGTAAGCGAGTCTGGTGCTGATTAGTTTTGGGTACGACTTGGGATAAATGAACCCGCCTGTTTTTGCGAAATGGCCCGCAAAAGCTTGTATCCACTCTAACTGAAAAACTAATAGACCGAATTTCACAAAATTCGGTAGATGAGTCACTTGTGAGATACCCTGGTGCTGATTAGATTTTGCTACGATTCGGAAAAAAATAACCTGCATTTTTTTGCAAAATGGCCCGCAAAAATCGTCAATATCTAAAGTAAGGAACTAGGTATACTCAAATATATCCATGAAATGCTTGTTTAATACGTAATTTGTAACGACGAAAAGAATAAGACCAACCCCATTACACTAGGACTAGCCGTTCTCGAGATATTTTAGTTTTTCGTACTTTCCCTAAGCCACCTTTGAAAATAAGCCCGTTTACTGAATGAGAACGAAAATTGAATTAAAGGTGAAATAAATTTAATTAAAATAATGAGAACGTTAATATAAGTCTGCAGGGAAAGTCAGGTGCTGCTCACATCAGATTTTTTTTACTGTAAAAGTAGTAAACTGATTGCATTATATAAGGAAAGTCATGTGCTGCCCACATCAGATTTTTTCTTTATTATTATTACAATATTTCATTTAACTTGATCTGGTGTTTGTTTGTCAGTGTGATTCAAATCTTTGAGACCCTAACTAATCAAGTTCTGTTAATCATAGAAACATGAAATTTTGTATGTCATTCTCGTTGCCCTTTGTGGCACATTTTAGTTTTCCGGATTTTGAACCTTATCACGCTAACTGTCCTGGACATGCCATTGCTATGTAAAATGGTTTTATTTTAGGGAATAACTCGAGAACCATAACTGCTATAATGTCAAAATTTGGTATGTCGTTGTATTTTATCGTATATTTAAATTCTATGGTTTTTGAACCTTATTGGACTGGCCCATCCTGGATCTGCCAGAGAAATGTTTTATTTTTAATAAAACGAGAACCAGAGCAGGTAGAATTTTCAAATTTCATATACTGTTGTTTTTCATACATTTATATTACATACAAATAATAAAAGGGGGTACTTTATAAAGCTACGCTTTTGATTTTGTTCATACCTAGAGTCAATTATGCAAAATAACCCTTTGGGCCTAGATAGACAAAACAAGAGCAACCATTCTCAGCAGGCTTCCATTTCTCATTCATATGCCAAGCAGGGCGTCAAAGGAAGAAAAATAACAAAAGCCGCGATTTCTGGGTCATAGGATTATACAAAAAAGACACAATGCACTTTGACTCCCAACCACAATGTGTCCGATCGTCAATTACGCAAGGACATAATTAGAGAGTAATTTAACTCTCGTTATAAAAGTAATTTGGAAATATCTGGAATGTGATTCTCCAAGCGACTTTAACATACCTTAATATCCCGTTTTAGTTATGCCTACTTCTATCAGAATACAAAACAGAAATACTTTAATGTGGACAACATATGACTTTCCCCACATGATGCAGTGACATTACTTCATTCACAGCTAAATAACGATGCTCTAGATCTGCGGCCCAATGTTTTTAGCATTGAATTAAAACCACGTA